>PVKZ01003429.1:118347-132697 GCA_004027375.1 Macroglossus sobrinus
TTTATGTAAGATATGAGATGTATATTGAGGTTTTTTTTTTTTTTTTTTTTTTTTGCTTATGAATGTCCTTTACTATAGCACCATTTGTTGAAAAGGCTGTCTTTCCTCCACTGAATTGCTTTTTGCACCACTGTAAAAAATTATTTGGGCATATTTGTGTGGGTCTATTTCTGGGTTCTCTATTCTGTTCCAGTAATCTATGAGTCTGTTCTTCCATCAACACCACACAATCTTAATTACTGTAGTTATATATCAAGTCTTGAAATTGGCTAGACAATTCCTCCCACTTTATTTTTTTAATTTAAAAATTTTTTTTGCTATTCCAGTTCCTTTATCTTTTCAAATAATTAGAATAAAATTTGTGTGTATCTTGTGTGTATCTATAAAAACTCTTGCTGGCATTTTGAAAGGAATTGAGCAAAATTTATATATTAATTTGGAGAGAATGGACATCTTTAGTACATTGAGTTCACTAATTTACTAACACAGCATGCCTATCTATTTATTTATATAGTCTTTGATCTCTTTTATCAGGAATTTGTTGTTTTCAGCCTACAGGCCCTATTCATGTTTTGTTATATTTGCACCTAAGCGTTTTTTTTTCCTGTTATAAATGATCCTGTATAATTTTGGCATTCATTTCTAGTATGTATAAATATGATGATTTTTGTATGTTTATCTTGTATTGTGTGACCTTGCTAAACTCACTTATTAGTTCTAGGAGTTTATATGTAGATTCCTTGGGATGTTGTAGCTATACAATTATGTCATTTGCAAATGGAGATATTTTTATTTCTTCCTAATTTGGATGACTTTTATTACTAGCCTCCTCTTGGTTGCCTTATTGCAGTAGCAGTATTATGTTGAATAAAAGTAATGAAAGCTCCTGTCTTACCTTTGTCTTGGTCTTAGGTGGAAAGCCTTCAGTCTTTCACCATTAAAATTGATATTAGCTTTAGGTTTTTTGTAGATGAGGTTTATCAAGTTTAAGAAGTCCCCTATATTGCTGTTTTTCTGGGATTTTTTTTTTTTTTTATCATGAATCGTTGTTAAATTTTGTCAAATGTTTTCTCTACATCAGTTGATATGGACATGTGGTTGTCTTTCTTTAGCTTGTTAACATGGCGAATTATAGTGATTGATTTTTGAATATTGAATCACCTTTGTACCCCTGGAATATACCCCACTTGGTCATCTTTTACATATTGTTGAATTATATGTGCTACTATTTGTTAAGAATTTTTGCATCTATGTTTATGAGATATATTGGATTATAGTTTTCTTTTTTTTTGTATTGTCTTTGTCTGGTTTTGAATCAGGGTAAAACAAAATGAATTGAGAAGTTGTTTCTTCTGCATCTATTTTCTAGAAGTGAATTCCTGTTTAAACTTCAGTAGCTTTATCCACTAAAATCATCTGGACCTGAAGATTTCTTTTTTGAGTTTTTAAAAATTATTAATTCAATATTATTAATAGTTTAGAGACCTATAAATTGTGATTATGTTTTTTAAGAACCATTTCATCTAAGTAGTCAAATTTATGTGTGTAGTGTTGTTTATAGCATTCTCTTGTTATCTTGTTGATATCTCTGGGGTTTACAATTTTTAAAATAATTTTTAATTTTTCAGTTATTGTTGGCATACAATACTATATTAGTTTCAGGTGTATAAAATAGTGATTAGACATCTATGTAACTCACAAAGTGATCGCCCCAATAAATCTAGTGTACTTCTGACACCATACATAGTTATTATGATATTATTGTCTGTATTCCTTATGCTGTACTTTCTATCTCCATGACTGTTTTATAATGAACAATTTGTATTTCTTAATGCCTTCCCCCTTTTTCACTGACCCCCAAAGCCCTTCCCATTTGGTAACCTTCAAAATGTTCTCTGTATCTGTGAGTTTTTGTTTGTTTGTTTGTTTTCTTCTTTAGATTCCACCTATATGTGCTCTGGTGGCATTTGTCTTCTACCTGACTTACTCTGCTCAGCACACTACCCTCTAGGTCCATCATGAAATGTATTTTTTCATCCCCTTACTTCTAGTCTGTGTGTGTCTTTTAATCTGAAGTGAGTCTCTTATAGGCAGCATATGTAAGGGTCTTGTTTTCTTATTAATCCAGCCACCCTATCTTTTGATTGGAGCATTTAATTCTTTCTCATCTGAAGTAGCTGTTGATAGGTATATAGTTATTGCTATTCTTTGTTTAGACTTTTGATATATATATATCTTTTTCTTCTTTTTTGAAAAAGTCTCTCCAACATTTCCTGTAATACTGTCTTGGTGGCAGTGAACTCCTTTAGCTTTTTCTTGTCTGGGAACCTCTTTATCTGTCCTTTGATTCTAAATGATAATGTTGCTGGATAAAGTAATCTTGGTTGTAGGTCTTCATCACTTTGAATATATTGTGCCAGTCTCTTCTGGCCTATAAAGTTTCTGTTGAGAAATCGGCTGATAGTTTTATGGGTGTTCCCTTGTATGTACCATTGCTTTTCTCTTGCGACTTTTAAGATTTTCTCTTTGAATTTAACCTTTGACATTTTAATTATGATGTGTCTTGGCACGGGCCTCTTTGGGTTCCTCTTGTTTGGGATGCTGTGAACTTCCTAGGGTTGTATGTCTATGTCTATCACTGGGTTCGGTAAGTTTTCCATCATTATTTCTTCAAATAGGTTTTCAGTTCCTTGCTCTCTTCTCCCACTGGTATGTTCTGATTGGGTGTCCTCTGCTACTCCATCCACTATGTCGCTGATTTGATCTTTGTTTCATCCACCCTGTTGATTCCCTCTAATGTACTCTTCATCTCAGATATTGTATTCTTCATTTCTGACTGGCTCCCTACTATTTTTCTATCTCCATTTTTACGTTTTTTTTTCTCTTTGTTAAAGTTCTCACTGAGTTTGTCTACTCTTCCCCTAAGTTCTTTGAACATCCTTATAACAAATGTTTTGAACTCTGCATCTGGTATAGCGCTTTTTTCACCATTTTGGTGAATTCTTTTTCTGGAGCTTTCAGGTGAGATGTGCTTCTTTGTCTCCCCATTTTGGCTGCCTCCCTGTGTCTGTTTCCATGTATTAGGTAGGTCTCCTGGTCTTAGTAGAGTGGCTTTCTGTAGTAGGTGTGCTGTAGGGCACCTTAGCATAGATGTGGGAGGGGTCCAGCTGCAGCCCAGTTTCAACCATAGCCTGTTTACCTCCAGGGACACCTGGTAAGAGTCACCAAGCAATCCACATATGGCTGCCACCCATGATGGGCTTATAGGTGTCTTGAAGGGCCAAGTCAGAAACCAAGGTGGCTGCCACTGGTATAGGTCTTGGGGCTGCACAGCAAGGGGTTACAGGTTATGCTGAGGCCAGATGCTGCTACTTTGGGTTTTGTGAATCTTTGAGAGATTTTATGAAAATTCACAGCAGGAGCCAAGACAGCCCATTTGTATGGAATAAGTCACTGGAAGTGGCTTGGGTAGCCCACAGGTTGGGAGAGGAGGAGTCTCAGGGTATCCCCTGGGCAAAGTGACCTGTGTCATCCAGGTCGATGGTACCTGTGGTACAGGTTGAGTGGGAAGAGGGCTCAACAAAGGAACACTGGCTTCTGCCTGCACCTCTGTCCAGGAGTCGGCTGCCCCATCCAGCTGTCACCCTGAAGCCCAATAGCTCACCGTCTCCCCATTTGTTCCTGGCACCCCTTGAACAGCTGCCCCAGTGCTGGAGCTCAGAGTAAGCGAGTCCATCAGCGAGTAAGGCTAGGTACGGGCCCTTTAAGAGGAAGATCTCCGCATCCTGTGGCCCTGCATTTCACTCAGCCTCAACCTCCGCTGGTTTTCACAGCCCGAGGTTGTGGGGACTTCTCTTCCTGGCACTAGAACCCTGGACTCAGGAGCCCAGTGTGTGACCGGGACCCCTTGCTCCTCACTCTGCAGCCCAGATAGCCCTCTGATTCTCCGTCGCCACCCGTGATTGTGGGACTGGGCTGTTTCGTGTCTCCGCCCCTCCTGCCGTTTTGAGGTGACCTGCTATTTAAGATGACCTAGTTGTTGGGCTTTTGTTCAGGCAGAACTCTGGTGACTCCATATACTGGTTGCTCTGTAGTTTTGTTATAATTTTGGTGTGATCGATCCAGAGTTTATAATTTTATTTCATGTTTCATTCCTGATATTGGTAATTTGTGTCTTTGTTTTTTTTTTTTCTTTTTAAGTCTTGCTACAGGGTTGCCAATTGTATTTTTATTTTATTTTATTGATCTTTCAAAGATCACTGGTTTTCTCTTTTTCTGTTTTCAATTTCACTGATTTCTGCTTTTAACTCTATTTCCTTCATTCTGCTTGCATTAGTTTTATTTTGCTCTTTTTAAAAAATAGATGTTTGAGGTGGGAGTATACATTATTGATTTAAGACTTTTTCTCCTAGGTAAACATTTAGTGCTGTACATTTCTCTTTCATTTCTGCTTTATGGACATCCCACAAATTTTGATATGTTGTGTTTTCATTTTCACTGAGTTCAATGTATTTTTAAATTTCCCTTGACACTTCTTCTTTGGCCTATGGATTATTTAAAAGTGTGTTTGCTTTCTAAGTGTTTAGATATTTTCCTGTACTTTTCTGTTTTGGATTTCTCGTCTGATTTCATTATAATTGGAGAACATACTGTGTGGTTTTAATTGTTAAATTTTTTGAGGTGTGTTTATGGACTACCATATGCGTTCTCCTGAATAATGTTTCACGTGCACCTGAAAAGCGTGTGCTTTCTGCTCTGGCTTAGGTGGAGTGTTTTATAAATATTGATTAAATCCTATTTGTTGATGGTGTTGCTGAGCTCTTCTAAACAACTCACATTGCTTATTTCTGTGTAGTTGTTCTGTCAATGGTTGAGAGAGGAGTGTGCGAGTTTGTCTGTCCTCTAGTTCTGTGAGCTTTTGCTTTGCATATATTTGGAGCTCTTTTGTTTGGTGCACACACGTTAGGATTTCTATGTCTTCTTGGTGACACAACCCTTTTACCATTATGTAACATGCCTTTTGGTCTCAGTAATTTCTATTGTTTTGTCTTCAAGTTCATGATTTTTTTCCCCCTGTCTTCTCCATTCTGATATTAAGCTTAAACATTGAATTTTTAAAGCTGCTTATCATATTTTTCAGTTCTGAAATTTACATTTTGTTCATCTTTATATCTTTTCCTTGCTGAGACTTTCTATTTTTTTCATTTGTTTCAAGTGTATCCATAATTGTTCATTTTATGATGGCTACTTTAAAATCTTTGTTAGATATTTCTGTCATCTTTGTCCTCTTGGAGTTGTCATCTATTGATTGCATTTCTTTCAGTTTGATATTTTCCTGGTTCTTCGTATAATGAATGATTTCATATTGAAACCTGGGCATTTGGGATATTATATTATGAGACTCTGGGTCTTATTTAAACCTTTTGTTTTAGGTGGCTTCCTTTGACACAGACATAGCAGAGGACATAGCAGTAGGCATCTCCTCATTTCTGCCAGGTTGGGGTAGAAGTCCAGGTTTCCAATGCAGCCTCTGTTGACACCTGAGGTGGGCTCCTTCTTACTACTGGATGAAAGTGAGAGTTCCACCTCCCTGTTTCGCTCACACTGAAACCTGTCTGGGTTGGGGGTGGGGTGGGCTCATTAATTCTGGGCAATGATGAAAATCCTGACTTTCCACTAGCCAGCCCCATGTGGAGGAGGAGGGGTGCCTCATTACTGCTGGGCGTGGTAGAAATCCAGACTTCCTACTGGGCCTTCTCTGTCACTGCCCCTGACAGGAGGGAGAAGGAGACTGGGTGCTTATTACAGCCTCGGGAAGGGAGAATCTAGGCTTCCTTTGTAGACTTTGCTGGCTTGGGTGAGAATGGGACCATAGCTTTTCCTGTGGTGTTTGGCCGTAGTACAGTGGGTTTTATCTAAAAGTTTCCTGTCTTTTGAGACTGCCCCTTTCCTAGTCCTTTTGCTAGAGAGAGTAGGCTTTTGTTGGGACTATTTTTGTCTAGTGTTTCTAGGTTGCTGGCTTCTCACTTCCGAGTCTGGGAATATATGAGGCAAAAAGAAAAACCCAATGAACTGCCACGGTGTCATTTCTAGTCAGTTTGCTCTCTTTTCTATACCTTTCTTAGTCTTCTTACATTTGTTTTATATATAATGTCCAGGGGTTTTCATTGTACTTAGTTGGAAGGATAGGAAAAAGTACATTTACTTCATCTTCCCAGAAGTGGAAGTCCCATGCAGTTAATATTTTAAAACTTTTATTAGCATTTATTTGATGCTGTATTTATTCCTGGGCCATAAGTTTTTGTTTCTTCAGTTTCTGCTGGGATTTCTTTTTCTTGTGTGCAACCTCCCTTCTGGTTTAAGAACAACCTGCCCTTTTTCAGTGGGATCATCTCAGGGTGGCAGGGAGGGCTCACGTTTGGGTTAACCTGCCCGTGAGCTCTGTATATTCTGTGCCACACCTCGGGAGCTTGGTTCGCCTGGATGTGCTCAGGGACCAGAGAATCTACATCGAAACCCTGATGTTCAGCATTACTCTCTGCATTTTTAAGAATGTGCAGCAAAAATTCAGCACCCTTTTTGGGCCAGCAACCCTGCATCCAGCCCCACAGTTAGGCCTGGGAATGCCTAACAGCTCCACCATTGTAATGACAGAGTGGCACATGTTGCTTCTCTAAAGTGACATCCTTCAGATACTTGGTGCATACCCTTTTCAGATATGCATACCCTTGATGGTCTGGGCAGTTTCAAGAGTGTTCTTAAAGTGAACATGAAGGTTTGAATCTCTTGATTTGCATGATTTTGTAGGCTTTTCTGGGTCAAGTGAGTAGGAAACCTTTTCAAAGGTTACCTCAGGCTGCTTATGGTGAGAGGCCCCATTCAGTTAATTTTATTTCCTTTATTCTTATAGGTCAATCCTTTTTCCTGCCTGAGGTGTCAGAGCCCAAGCTTTGATAATCACTCTTGTATAATTTCATTTCATGGGGAGAGAAATTACAATCCCAAGTCTAGAAGAGCTCTGTGCATTGGTGAGAGGAGTGGAAAAAGTTCCCATACCCAAAGGTGCACACTGAGAATTCTAGATTTCTAGATTTTTTTATTGGTCATGTTTTAAGACCTGGGACCAACCATATGGGGAGCAGGAATATTCAGATTAGTTTATATTTGCTCTGGAGGGAAAAAGTTCTCATGACACAAGGGGAAGTTTAACTTATAGATTTATTAGAACCTGTAAGTGATACAGAGGAGCAGTTGGGGTAGGAGTGGGGATGGGGATGGGTGGGTCCCTTTCAGCGTGGCCTGACCTCTGAAAGCATAGCTTTTTGCCTTTGACTCTTGAAGTAAAGCCCATTCGTGATACTGTCTGGAGCCAAGCTTCTCCGGATTTCTTCTTTCACTGCGTGTGCTTAGTTAAAAACTTGTTGTTTAGAGAAATGTAGCCTTGGTATGGGAAGGCATGTGTTTTTAATTGAGTTGGATCTAGTTTGGGATTCTGGTTCTATCTTTTACTGGCTGTGTGACCTTGAAGTTCATTCATTCACTTAAAAATAGCCTTGTAGTGCCTACTCTGGACCAAGTACCATGCTGGGTTTTTGGAATAAAGTAATGGGTACTTTTCATTGCTCTGTTTTCTTTTTTTTCTAGTCGTCAGCAAGTTCAATTAGTTTTACTTCAAAAATATACCCCAAATTGGACTACTTTTCTCTTTTGTTCTATCTTTTTCCCAGATTATTATAATATGTTTCCTGATTCTATTCCTCCCTCTAATCCTCTGCCTCAATCATTACCTATGAAGCAGGCAGAGTGATCTTTTTTTGATATGCATCAGATTATTTTCTTGCTTACATTCCTCCAGTTATACTCAGATGTACTAAGAATAAAATCCAGTGCCTCCCCATGGCCCACTGGGTCCTGGTTTCTGCCTCCCCTCTGAGCTCATCTAGCATCCGTTTGCCTCTCATTCAGTGTGTCAGTCACACCAGACTTCTGTCATTTCCAGCATGTATCAAGCTTGTCCCACCATGAGTTCAGTACACCAGTTATGCTCTCTGCTTAGGATAATTTTTCCATATAGGTTTGTATGGCTGTTTCTTTGCTGTCATTCAGATTTGAGTTTAAATACTCTCCCTCACCCTATTCCTCAGGTCACATTCTATCAAATCACTGTGTGGCCCTCACCACCTCTTATTTAGCTCTTATCACAATTTGAAATTACCTTGATTTGCCTACTAGACCGAGATTCACAAGAGAAGAAATTATGCTATTTCCTTCATTACTGTATGTCCAGTGCTTAGAACAGTTCCTGGCACAGAGCAATAAATATTTGTTGAATAAAGTTGCTTGATTCTCTTGAACCTCAGTTTCTCACTTGTCACATAAAATAATAATTGGCTAATAAAACGAGGTTGTATTTAGAATTAAGTGAGGAAATAAATGTATGTGAAGTATTTAGTACCATGCTTGGCACACAGGAAGCCAATATAGTTTGCCATTGTTCCATTGTGATTATTTATATTAGAATGTCCATTTTCATTCTCCCATATTCCTGTAGTACTTGCTCTTGCACCTACCGATCCATCTGGAGTGTCATGAGTATTTGTCAATGACGGATGCTGACTGGTTTGATGCTTGCAATTAAACCCTAACTTAATTCTCTCTTGGCCATGTTTTTCTGTACAGGTCCTGCAGCTGGGCTCAGACATCCTTCCGCAATACAAGCAAGAGGCACCAAAGACTCCCCCTCACATCATCTTACATTACTGTGTTTTTAAGACCACGTGGGATTGGATCATCTTGATCTTAACCTTCTACACAGCCATCTTGGTCCCTTACAATGTCTCCTTTAAAACCAGGCAGAACAATGTGGCCTGGCTGGTTGTGGATAGCATCGTGGATGTCATCTTTTTGGTGGACATTGTGCTGAATTTTCATACCACCTTTGTTGGACCAGCTGGGGAGGTGATTTCCGACCCCAAACTCATCCGTATGAACTACCTGAAGACGTGGTTTGTGATTGACCTTCTGTCCTGTTTGCCATATGATGTCATCAACGCTTTTGAGAACGTGGATGAGGTTAGTGCCTTTATGGGTGATCCAGGGAAGATTGGTTTTGCTGATCAGATTCCACCACCCCTGGAGGGGAGAGAGAGTCAGGTACATCCCTCAAATCTCAGACCTTGTTGTCATGTCTTTAAAGCTGGATTAAATGTGGGAGTTCAACAGAAGAATAATTAATGGGTGGGAGCTAGCATGACTGATGTTCGGAACAGAGGGAGCATGCTTGATAGATATCTTTGCCTGCTGTTCTTGCCTTTGGAGGTTCAGAGGTCCTGCATGTCAGCGAATGATGTGGAAGAGATGCAAGGCTTCCCTCTTATTCCACGTGGAGTGCATGCCACGGGCTCGGGTGGTGGGGCTGCAGAAGCAGGTATGCACTGCCGCTGCACTGCTGAATCTCACTCTGTATGCAATTGCTGAATGTCTACCTGTTTATCATCCTCCTTATGGGGACCTTTCTATCACTTGCTGCTTACTTTGGCTGTTTCATTTTAATTAACTCCTAGCAACAAGGCTGCTGTTCCCCCCAAGTTTACTTGCTTATATCTTTTATTTAATTTGGGGTAGGGGTAAATGTTGGAAAAGAATGAATTTCTTGGCTAAACTGAATTTTGGAGGTGACCAGTGGCATTCAGTTGTCTATACTTTTCCTTGCTAACTTTGCTGAGGTTGTCAGGCTATGGTTAAGAGTCGTATTGTTATTGGATTACACTGCTTTGGATTGTTAGTCCTGCAGGCGATGGAAGGTATTAAAAGAAGATAAATGCCCTGTGAATGTGTTGGAATCAGGACATGCTCCAACAGTCAGTGAATGGGTGCCTGGGACGTGTTGCAGCAGGAAGGGGCCATGGGCTGGTTAAAGGGATGTTCTTTGAAAAAGCAAGGATGTCAAGTCACTGCAAAGGAAAATGTCAGATTCTTACCTAGTTTGAGTATTCTATGGGAATTGTTCTTCCTTTTTCCTTCTATCTGACAGTTCACCTGGCAAATCTTCAGCCTCAGGCAGCAATGCACCCTCATTGCCTCAGTTTACAGAGGGTCTCAGAGTTCTTAGTCTGGCTGGGCTGTTAACTAGGTGGGTAACCCAGGAAGCCATCTGGAGGCTGAGTTGGGACAAAAGATACTCTCAGGGCTAAATGGCTAGTGGAATTCAGTCTTGGAAAAGCTGGAAAGAACAGTCAGCTCCCTGCCAGGATAACAAGGCCTGGCCAGTGACTCTGTTTTTGCTGGTGGCATATGGTGTCTCTCTGCAGCAGTGGGCGAGGACTGGAGCGCCTTCCTCTGTGAGAACCCAGCTCCCTACCACTTCTCTTTCCAGTAAAGAGGAGCTGATATCCAGATGCTCTCGACTCAGAACAACCCCCGCTTTTACCTCCGTGGTGTGTTTAAATATGCTTTAAAATTCCAAGGAATAATTCTCCCAATGCCTTGTGTGGATGTTGTAGGGAGATTAAGTGAGTCGAGATGGATCATTTACAAGAACAAAATCACCCTAAAGTGAACGTTGGGATTTTTAAATGTGAATTTTAGTCCATGTTGGGAATGTTTTTCTCTGTGAACACATTTCTAGAAAATTTTATGTTTGTGAGGAAAATATGCTCATTTTGGCTTAGATAATTCAAATGAATTATTTCAACCTAAAAGAGCTTCTTATACACACATATGGGAAATTAAATTTAACTTTAAAAAAAGCACTTGGGGTTTTAAATGAAACCCTTTGCTATTTATAGCAATGGCACTGAAGTTTTGCAGATAAATAGAACAGTTCTCTGGCTTCCGCAGGGTCTTACTAAACATTGGCAGAGCTATAAACACATATGTGAATGTGTCAGGATTACCTTGCAGGTTAGCAGAGCAGACAGCTTCTTCCCAGGTACTGTGTATGTTGGGCTGGAACTCCTTTGCCATTAATCGTGAATACCTCTGACATGGTTTCTGACTTCTAGATTCATGAAATGGATTGTAGGTAGGAAAATCTGTGGCTTTCTAGTTGGCAAAGAGTTTAGCATCAAAGCGCTAACAGCCATCTCTTAATCATAAATAACAGTATACATATTAAGGGGCTATAGCTATGATTTGCTTCTGCAAAGATTTGATTTAATATTTAGTATTCCTTTTAAAGCTTTGGCTGACACCTGAAATAATGCCTTTTCATACCAGTTTGGTGGTGTTCATTGTGAGGAACTTGAAGATTTGGCTTCCAGTTCTCCTGGTATCACCTGTTAGGACAGCTGAGAGCTTTGTGTGTGTCATTTAGCCTTTCTGAAGTAGTTTCCTAGCTACATCTTGGGGATAACACTGCGTTACCTGCCTGAAGGCATGGCATTTGAGCAGTGGATTATTTGAGTTCCCTTCCAGCTGCAAAGTCTAGAGAGTTCTAAAATCTCATCTGTATTAGTCTCACCTTCCGACTGACTGTGAAAATGAGAGGCCCAGCACGCTGACCTCCTACCTGTGGTGGGAGTGGGAGGAAGGTGGGTTGGGGCAGGGACATTTAGTAGGTTATAATAAGTAGACCTACTGGAGGTCAGAGCCCAGTAGGACCATAGAGGCCATTTTGTTCAACCTTCTTAACTCACAAATAAGGAAACAGACTCAGAGGGAATGTGAGTCAGTCATGATGACACAGCAAATCATATGGTCACAGTAATAATGAGTCTCCATCTGACTCGACTCTATTCTTAATAATGACACATTTGAAAAAACAGGGACCAAATGTTGATGGATGCTGTTGAGTCAAACCTGATGCAAAAGCTCCTGATGCGTGTGGCTCACTGCTTGGTGTGGGTGTTGTGGTGGGGACCTTGGGCATTGGGTACTGGGAGCTGGGGGGCAGCTGCAATTTCCCCAAGGCAGCTAGCTGTGTTGTGATGAGATGGGCAGTTTAAGATGCTCATCGAGGGACAGACTTGGCATGGTTTTCTAGCCACAGGCATTTTTGTTAAAAGGTACCATTAAATTAGCACGCATGGAGAGCTGGTGGGCTTCGAAGCGGTTAGGGAGGCCATGAAGGGTGCCCATCCTGCAGAACCTGGCTTAGGCTGCGGGAAAATCTCTTTGGTAGGAGAATTCTGATGAATGACTCAGTGGGTTCACATTCACCACATGCTATCTTTTTACACTCTTTTGTAGAGTTGCTTATCTAAGATGGCAGCTCCGACAGCTTCAGGCCTTTTCTCTGGGAGAGTGTGGGGCAAAGAAGAAATTATATACTCATTTCTCATTAAAAAAATACGTGGCACTGCATTTCCTCTGGTGTCCTTCCAATTTTGGCAATGGAATTGTGTCCCAGAAGAGACCACCAAAGAAGAGAATAAAGAGTGGTGGCTTTGCCATCTGTGTGTGCGGGGTCGGCGTGTGTATGTGGGTGTTGGGGTGGGGAGCTCTTTAAATTCAAGGATTAGACCTACCCACAGCTTGGGGCAAGAAAGAACCAGGTTAAATTGCTAAAGCCAGCAATTGTGCATTCAGCCCTGTGGATATAGCCCATCTCCACGATTTAAGTCACACAAATGATCCCTTTGGGCTCAACTTGTTTCACTTATGTAGATGGCCTACATTTGCGTCATTCTCCAGTCTGTTGGTAATAATCTGTTTTGATGGCTGTTTGGGAATAGGTTTGCACATTAGCTAAAATGGTTAGAGGACAAAAGGTCTGGAAACTGGGTGAACTAAAGGCTGGATGGGGATGCTGAAGTGGAAGCCAAATGAGTCACTTTTGGCACTTTGTGGATTATTATCCTCGTGTGCTTCATGGATTAAAGATGAAATTTTTACTCACAAACATATTCCCTCTCCTAAGGAAACTATATTGTTTATTGTCTTTGGAGTATGAGAGTGCAAAGGGAGAATGGAGCGAAACACGTGATCTCCCAGGTACAGTTCTGTCAGTCTGGGGCCTGGGGCCAAGAGCTTCTTATTTCTGGCTCTGTGACCTCAGAGTGCCAATGACACTGCTGACACTGGCTAAAAGCCCATTTATACAGGAAATTCTCACCTTAGAGCAGAACGGGACCAAGGTATGCTGATGAAAAGATAATAGCACTGGCGACAGCTTCCCTTTATCCAGGACTCCTGCATGCTGAGACTTCTGAGCCAGTTTGGGGTAGGTGGATTAAAGAAGGCTTCCTGGGGGTGGGGGGCAGCCTGCTTAGGAAGGTGTTGGAAGAAAGGGGGAACTCTGATGGGTGGGGAAAGGAAAAGGACCACGTGAGAGCAGAAAAAACTAGGCACAAGGTGTTCTATGTGGGGCTGGGCGAATTTTCTTTGGTTTCATCTTTGTGAAGTAAGACAAGTATTAGTGAAAAATCAGCCAGTCACTCACTTGTTAGTGAATCTCTTAACTCAAGCAAAACTCTAAAAGGGCACTAGGAGGTCCCTGATCTGGCTCTAACTGATGAGAACCCTGGTTGACAGTCTGTGTCGGAGCACATATCCCATGATTTCTTCCTATATCGTCATGTGATGTTTAACGCTGGAGTCTACATGTTAGCTTATTAGAAAGAGTGCTTTAGGTTTCAAAGGAGAAATATTTAGCTTTAAGGTTGTGCTCCCAAATGAAGCCAGACGAATGGGTTAATTTGAGAGCCTCTGAACAATCTTTAGAAAAATAAATTTTTCCTTTCAATTTTTTACATTTTATGAGTAAAAATTTAGAAAATATAGATGAAGGAATAAAGATTGACTATAATTTCATCTCATTGATAACATTTTTGGCATATAGTAAGTCCTCACTTAACATTGTCAATAGGTTCTGTGTCTTTAAGCAAAATGATGTGTAACAAAACCAGTTTTGCCATAGGCTAATTGATAATAAACAAGAGCTGAGTTCCTGTGGCATCTCATCAACATAGATTACAAAGTGATGCTGAATGAAATATTATTTGAGGACCTGCTACATATTGTTTCAGGTGTTTTTTTTTCCCTTGGAATATGTACATATATATCTTTACATGTATTTTATTAAAATGGAATTATACTCATGTATTGAGTAGTAACTCACTCTATTGTCTTAAAATAGGTTTTAACACATTAAATATTATGATATTAAATATTTTTTTAAAGCATGAATTTAAATGATTATATAAATTATATTATTTAAATAGTCCATTGTAAGGACATATTTGTGTTTCACATTTAGGTAATTTCCTTTTTTGTTTTTTACTTTTTTAATTATAATAATGCCATAGAATATATAAATAAACTTGTGTCACATTCCTGATTCTTCCTTCCTGCCTGCCTTCCTTCCTGCCTTCCTTCCTTCCTTCCTTCCTTCCTTCCTTCCTTCCTTCCT
>PVKZ01003430.1:0-133280 GCA_004027375.1 Macroglossus sobrinus
GAGAGAGAGAGAGAGAGAGAGAGAGAGAGAGAATCGTAGAAGTAATTTGAAAGAAGAAATAGCAAGAAGAATTGTATTATAAGAGGCTGCTATATGTGTATTGAGTAGCACTCATTTCAAAACTTTTTCTAGATACCAAAGATTATTTGATGAATACCTTCTATTGAACATCTAAATATACTCAGAATTGTACTTTTAGATATATTACATTATTTTAACTCTCATACTTTTATGAGAGAGGCATTTCTCTTTCTAGTTTGCAAATAAAGTAACTGAATATAGAAAGATTAGACAACCTGTCCAATGTCACCCAGGTAACAATGTCAGAACTGAAATTTTAACACAAGCTGGTTTCAGTGGTCTGTCCTCTTAATCGCTGTACTACCATGTATATAAAATATAAATTTTTCATTAGTAAAATAATTTTATTTTTTATTAGGTAATGTGGGGCAAGAAATTTCACGTCTTTCATCCATGATCACTTATTGTTGCTAATTTATTTTTGATTAGTCTAACCCTGAGCCATTATCATGTGGATACATGAATTCAAGATAAATAAATGATCTAAAATTAAATCTGCCAGGGAAATAACAAGTTCCTTTTTCTCCCATGGGCACAATCTATTATCACATATGGGTGCATTCATTCTTAAGTCCATGTTCATGTTTTTTTAGCAGGTGTATAAGTTCATCCTCTACGTCAACAGTTCAATTCTTCAGAGACTCATAGCTCTCAATTTGAAAGTTTTTGTACCACTAAAGAAAGTACAACCTGTTACTAAAATGCTTTGTATTATTTTCTCAGGCATTCAATCCCCAGTGTAAAATCAGCTTGCAACAGGTAAATAGTGAAAATTGACAAAATGTTCTGTAAAGTGGAACTGACTTTGGGCCAGCAACAGAGCAGCATAACAGTTGTATTAAAGATTTATCAAAAGAACATATAAAACCATATTCATATCACATTCTTCTTGCATTACATGTCCTTAATTATGTCTAGAAAAAGATGCCAAAGCATATCTTGAAATACTACCTCAATTCAGAAGGACAGTGCTACTTAGAGAAAGAATAATTTATTCAGTAATGATAAACATATTCAAATCATTAGCCAGTTACCTCCCAACAATCTTATTCAGGACACTCTTTGATATTTGTTTTGGTCTTATAATCTGACCTTAAGGTAAGAAAAGGAACTCCTTTACAAATTGCTTAAACTCAATTGATTGTGTTGATTCTGTATTTAAGTATGCCATATATTTAATTATTGCAACAGAGATTAGTGAAGAAACTCTTTAACGAATTTATAAAAAAGATACTATCAAAACCTCGAAGGCCCTACAAGGTAAATATGATTCATAATAAGTCTTCTTGATCATTTCCCATAGAAATGCAACTGCCTCATCAGGTTAAGATGTGTATCTTATCACATTCATCTTCTTTTCAATCTCTTAACCTCTCCCCCAAATCAATTCAAAGCCACAGATAAACTTTTATTTCAAGCAACATCTCACACAGGGAATTTATTGATATACTACAGGAAAGCATAAATAGTGTAAGAGTGACACCACAGAGAGCTATGGAACTGTGTTCATTCCTAGATTATGGCCAGGACACCTTCAGATAAAATGCTACCAATTTTTGAGAATAAAAACATCATGTTAGTCAATAGAGCTTAACATTCTGAAAAGTGTCATCATGATGACAGGTCAATTGCATGGAATAATCATATCAAATAGAAAATCAAGCAGGTTAACAATAATTGCATTTTGTAGAACACACATCCAGTATATCCTCACACACACAAGAAAAATGAGATTCCCCAAAGAAGCATTAGGCTTGTGTTTGGGTTTCTTAAGATCATGGGATACATACATATTTGGGGGAAGTCAATATCTGTGGTCTTGAAGCAGCATTTAGATAACTAAAGTATGTTCATTAGGAACTTCTGGAAATCTTGAAATTTGTCCTTTGGTGATCGCATGATTGGAATGTAGCTGGTTCCTTCTCTTTCAGCTTTCAATTTTAATATCACTTTTTTAGGGGAGGCCTTCTTGACCACCCAATCTAAAGTAGTTCCTTTTCTCTAGTGCAGTATGTTGTTGTTCATTAATACATCATTGTTTGATATTTTCTCATATATTTATGTGATTATTTTCTTTCTTTTGCAGCTAGAGTTTAAGCTATAAGAAAGATGTCACTTTGGTTTTATCCCCCATTATATCTTCACATGATAGGATCTCCATGTAAATGAATGGAAAAAAATTTTAAGTACTCCAAGCTGTGGTGATATTTCAACTAACATTTATTAAGGACATATAATATGCCTAACTAAGTTATAATATAAAATCATATACACTTTAATCTTCAAAACAACCTTATGAGGTGAGCATTAATATCCACCTTCTATAGATGAAAAGCCCAAGGTTCAGTCATCTTTTCTTTATACCACATTGTCCATATGGTACATTTCCACACTATCACATGATTACACACTATTTTATTTTCTAGTTGTTGCTATCTATCATGGTTACCAATTACACCTTGAGCTCCTCAATAAGTCAATGTCTTCTATTGGTTTTGTCTTCACAGTAATATTCATCACTGTGGTGGGCATATAGATGCTGAGAAATGGAATGGTTAGAGTGGCTATGTAGAAAGATGAAAAATGCATCCCCATAACTGAAGCAGAATATGGTCTTTTGTAGAGGTTATGAAATCTTCCCTGATACCCTCTGAGGAACGGATCCCTTGCTAGGAATCTGATACAAACTGACATGTCTGGCCTTACTGAAAGTTAATGGGCACTATGTAGTACTCTATGTTTTGGGATTCCCTGGCAGGAAAAAATAGCATTTACAGTTCTGTTGGATTCCCTCTCCTATGTTTCTATATACTCTATTAATTGCTCAATTTCATACCTGTTCTCATCCCTACTCCCACTTCTCTCAAACCCTTAGGAAAATAAAAGGTAGTGTCATCTCTCAAAAATATTGGTTACTGCTGGTATAGGGTATTTCTTGGTATCAAAATATTGGTTACATTTCTTGGTTTTAAAAAATAAAGCCTACAAATAATACAGAATCCTAGTCTTTGATCAATAGCATAAAAAATATTACTAATTTTGAGCCTATACTGATTCTTCTAGCTTCAATCCAGGAAATAAGAAAGAAGTCCCTTCTAAATCTAGGAGAATATGGAGCACAAGGCATAAGCATGACTGTGATGTTAATAAAAATAGTTTGCATCTATTCAGTACTAAATGTGCATCAGCACTGCACCAAGCACTTTACAGCAACCAACTCTTTAATCCTCCCAAGTATTAGTATCTCCATGTTTACAGATTAGAAGACTGAGACACAAATTGGCTGAGCAACTTGTTCGTGGTCATATAGTCAGCAGCTGATCCAGAATTTTGGCAAAAGATGCTGAAATTAGAATTACAATGCCTAAAAATCAATGCCAGAGGCAGTTCTCCTGAGTGCATTTTTTACCTACAAAATCAGTTTAGAATGTGTAGGTCCTATGATGCTGTAGATTTCTTCCCATTAGAACTTGGTCTACATGTGCTTTGTCAGAGTACTTGCCTTAAAGTATCTTAAAACCATAGCTTTAAACTATGCTAAATAAAGATGAAAAATAAAGAGCAAAGATTATATGCATTTTTAAATATTGTATAATTTGTCACAAACAGGAATTTTTGAATGGCCAAAATTCTTAACTAACTTTTTTACTAATTTTAAATGAATACAGGTGTTCAAATGAGATCTTTTGCTATCTACTCATGCTTCTGTTATTAATTACTTTATAGTTAAAGTCTGTAAAATTTCTTTTTATTAATTAACTAGTAAAATATGATGAATTAAACATGCATTACATTGCATGCATTTTTAGGAAGCTTCAAAAATGAGATACTTGAATACAGTCATTATTTCCAGTTATGTAGTTCTAGTACACAATGACATTTAAATAATTCAGGTGATTTTATTGTCCTATACAGTCAAGACATATTCTGTTTACATTATAACTGGTAGTTTATATGTATATGTATATATGGTAGTTTATATGTATAAACTACCAAAAATATAGTTTATCTCCAAGAGGTAGTTATAAATCAGATATAATTTTTCATTTCTACTACATTAGGTTCCTACCCAGGAGAAATTTCCTTCTTCCTTGCTTTCTCAAAATAGAGCTATAGGCAGCCAAAGGAAAGAAACTAGAGGAAACAAAGTTATTGAATTATGTAGTAGTAAAGATACCTTCATCTAACACCACATTTTTAATAAATAATGTCTTCCTTACTCATAATTAATTATTCATTACTAATATTTCCAGTATAATAAATTTTGCTCTCTAATAAAAAATTTTTTGTCTATTCTGGAGGTGATCATTAAAAGATTTCATGTATTTTTTCCAAAGAATTTTAAATGGGTTAGGAAAATGTAAAAGACTTGATTCAAAGGAGTGAAATGGATTTTCTTGGCAGAAAAACATGGTACCAGAATACAAATTATTCATTTGAATCACAAAAACCCATAAATATAGGCTGGGTAACATATTTGTACACCAACCAAAATATAACCTAAAACCATATTATCATACTTGCTTTATTTAGAACTCACATTTTAAATATTAGCTGTAAAATATTACATTTAAAATTTTTTGTATGTAGTAAAATGTATATATTTGTAATCATGAGGCCATATTTAACAAATGTCTTACTTGGTGAATTAAGGAAAATCCATTACTTATTTTAATATTGAAAGAATAGGAAAATCTGGCAAAGGAATAAACTGTCAAGTATGTAACTCATTTTAAATTACCACTGGGTTTCCCTTTGTTTACTTGACAATGATACTCCCTCTCTGCAACAATGCAGGATAGTTTTCCCATTCTCAGAATTCTTATTTGAGACTTAAGCTCCAAAACTACCACGAATCCTTTCACTCAACTAAATCTACATCTTCCAATTTACAAATAAAGGGAATAAAGTGTGCTGTTAAAATTCATACATTCAGAGCAAATTCTTTCAGAATAATTTTCTGGTGTATGTTCCCTAATGCTCAGCATGTGCTTAATATTTATATTTTAAGAGCAGTTTATTTTATTTACACATCAAGCACAACACATTCATTGAGTTATCAAAGCAAGGTGGTAAATGTGTCATTTGTCATTTGGATCTGATAAATTATTAAATTTTATCAATTTGTTCAGTATTCAACTTATCTAGGAATATAAGAAAGCCAGATTTCAGAGACATGCTTTTAATGAACTTATTTTTCCATCCAGGAAATTGTATTATTTGATGCTAAAAAAAGAGACTTTTATTTTAGAAAAATATATTTCTAGCTTAGACATTACCAGAGAAGGCTTTGCACAGTTTATGAAAGGATAATACAAAAAATTTTGGTATAGGTGGATCAATTAATCTGTTATTTGTAATATAAAGTGGATAATTCCAGACTAACTTGGATTTGGTATCCTCTTAGATAAATTTATGCATAGCGGTAAATTAATACCACATTATTTTGTATATTCTGACATGTTCACTAGTGTTGCTCCCAGGAATTTAACATGAACATGTTTTGCCTCTCATGGAATAGACTTCAAGCCCTTCAAGCAAACAAGTTAATTTTTTTGCCTCAAGGTATCTAATTCTATGCTCTAAACACAATAGGAAATAAAATCTTATTAACAAAGGTAAATATGTATGATAGATTTCTGACACTGTTAAGATATTCTGAATTCATGCAGAGTTCAAGCATTTTAAAGAAATCTCTTCCATTCAATGTTTGTTGATATCTAACATTTAGATTTTCAATGACTATAGATATGATTATTTGAATCTGGTCTTTATATAAGTTATAAGGTGACAATACTCTAACATTTTTTTAAAGAGTAAATTAAAAATTATGCTAAGTCAACAAAGATTGACAGAGTGCACACTATGTATCAGGGGCAATGCTGAGATATGAAAGTAGCTTACAGTGTAATGGTGGGAACACAATTTCAAAATCAAATTATTTCAATATCATATGGTGTCTCAGCTGAGTTTTCTTTAAAAATCATAGCCTGAATATTAGCAGTTTATATAGGAATATGATCCCAAATAGCAGAACTACCAAATGGGAAGAGCAATCACACTGAGATCATTCAAAGAGTCTTAAGAAGTGAATTTTAAAAGTGTCAGCCCCAAGGGCCAAAAAGAAATGGGGGGGAGGCATTTATCAATCAGCTCCATATTGGTCAAGGCTGACTCTACCGGCCATTTATCAATTGCCATATATTGGTCAAGGGTAACTCTATCGGCATTAATAGCAGGAAAATTTAGGTTGCATGTGCATAAATGCTGGCAGGTTACCATAGCCATCTCATGCTAAGACATCTTAGAGAAGCCTGGGGCAGATAGGCAAGAAGCACAGGCCTAATGCAAATTCCTGACCAGTTGCATCTGCACCAAACCAGCTAAAGATTACTTGGGTTCTGGCATTCCTGTAGGAACACTGGCTGAAATACAAGGTGGAGCAGAGAGAATATTGAAGTGTCCAATACATATGGTGAGTGCTAAGATCAAGGGTGGTGTATAAGCAGGAAAAATAATCTTTTAAATTCAACATGGGCTTTAGGGAAGACTTCTGAGATAATATTATGCCCAGATAAAGAAAAATAAAACTGTAAGAACTCAATATTAAATGTTCAAAATGGAAGTGGACCTTAAGCATTTGGTCAAGAATATCAGCCTTTAATTACCCCAAGCTACAAATTCAGAAGAACCACCAGCTATTGAGACCAGCCATAGGATTTACTGAGGTGGGAGCTATTTCTCAATACCAGTTTCACTCCAACCATTGTCCATGTGAGGCAAAAGTGTTGCTTTTGAATTATGGTGTGCATGAAGGAGGGCAATATTCTAAACTACCTGTAAAAGAGCAGTGCCTCCCTCTTCCAAGCCAAGTGGTAAAGGGCCCCAAAGAATCACTTCATTGTATATGTATTTAGGTACTGGATCTGAAAGGAGGATTGGGGGAGAAGTCCAATTCCGCTTTGCTCTTGAGAACTCCTTCACTCTTGAGTTCTAAATTGCCCAGGAAATAGGATACTGCATCTTGAAGGTTATAGTAAACCCGTAACTAGGAAGAGGAGAGAGGGATGGTGGGAAGCCCTGGCAGTCAGATGAGATAGTCTATGTGGGACAACCACAGCATGCAGCAAAGAAGCACATCATCAGAGGAGTGTGACAAGAGACATCTGGCTAGTTGCTTAAGAAGGATCTCCCTTCAGTGGGTCTGGTTGAAAACATCTGTCTATACGAAGCTCATAAAAAAGCTAAAACAGCAGTATAGTAGCCAAATAGGTGACTACAGGACTATGACCTTGTCTTCTTTTGCCAACAGTAGATGAAGAAACTTAAGGAAGAAGTGTGAGTGTGTATATGTGTGCATGAGAGAAAATAACGCAAGCAAACTATCACCCTAACCCCTTCACTTGAAATAATCTGTACTAGAGAGCTTGAATAAAATATGAAATAAAAATTTAAAAAAAACAGTACTGACCCTTAAAAACTTAAATGAGACTGACTAAACAAAAGTCAATGAAAAACTATAGAATTGGACTAAGATGGCACATTAAGGGAATCCATTATACATCAAGAAAAAAAGGATCTACCAAAGCACAGTTAGCATCAGTTATTAAAATATAGTCATTCTATCCAACGACTCCATAATAAAGCTAATATTTATTGAATCCTTTCTATGTGTTCAGCCATTACTATTTATAATAGTAACCATAATTTCATCTAAATATAATAATTACTTTTGAATTCATTTTACAGATAAGGTAACTGAGGTTTAGAGAAGTTAAATAACTTTTTAAAGAACCCACAGCAGAGTCAATATTTAAAATCCATCTGCATGCCTGACTCACAGTACACACTCTTAAACTATGTTATGATGTAACTCTTTGGAAAGGTCATTGAAAACAAACAGAAGAGGATGAGAACTGAGAAGGGGCATGAAATAATATGTTATATAACAGTTCAGTGGTTCCTTGAGAGAGCGGGGAGGTAGATAAGGGTAAAGGGTGTCAAATATATGGTGACAAAATGAAATTGAACTGGGTGGGGAACACATAATGCAATATACATATGACGTATTATTGAATTGTATACTTGAAACTTATATAATTTTATTAACCAACGTCACCCCAATAAATTTACTTAAAATAAAATAAAATAAAATTTGGCATTACTAAAGTATTAAAAGTGAGGTGGAGAATAAAGGGAGAGAGGGCACCGAGACCAGGTCACCAAGTGGAAACACATTCCTAGAGAAGCACAAAAGTGTGTTGCATGCTTCCTGGCTCAAATCGTATGCCGTAGGCAATGAGGAAATTTGGAAGGGTTTTAGGAAAGGGAGTAATGTGGTCAGATCTGTAATTTCTGCCAAAGTTAATTCTCTCATGTATCTATTAACTTTGCTTTAGCCGGATATTAAACTTTTAATCTTCACCTACCAAGTTTCAAATTCCTTTTGGTAGCAAGGAAAAACAAGCAAAAACAACAGAAGGTTGCGGTTCACAGCCACAACCGCTTCTAGAAAAACATCTGAACATCATAACAGTGTCCGTATTCAGGAAATAAGAGTTAAGAAATTCCATTCTCAATCCTTCATTCAAAACGTCACAGTTTATTTCTTTTCCAGGATCGCTTTCCACATAAACATATGGCTAACTAGTTCTTTAAAAAGATCTTCACAATTAGACAGCTTCTAAAATTTGACTAAAGCATTTATTTTTTGCAGGAAAAGACTGGTCATGAGCTAATTTTATTGTTTATTCCTATAATAACATGTGACTAATTTAAAGACCATACTTCTGAATTGTTATGAACATTTTTTCTTTGGTTTTTTTTTGACATTATAAAACAAAATACGATCTTATAACAATCTAAAATTCCTCTTCCCTAGGGATTTTACTTCATACATAGGCACTTTTACATCTTGAGAGTATAAAATTTCAGGTCCAATTCTTAGAAGAAAATTAGCAAATATTGTGAAATTGATTATAATGTTACCCAACATATGTAGCATGTAAATTTTCTCAAGTATCATAAAAGGCAAAGATTACCAAATTCAAGTCATTGGAAAAAAAACAAAATGCAATCATCTCTGAATCTTAATCAGAATTCTTATTCTAAAGAAGACATTTAATAGTAAGAAATAAACCTAAAAGAAGATATACCTAATTACAAAAAGTAAAGCAGACATTTCATGTTTAGTATCCATATATAATTCAATATAATTTCAAGTTGCTAAAAACATGCTATTTTGTATTATTTTTATGTAAAGTCTTTTTAAAAGAGACAAAAAAAAGAACCTCTCACCTAAAATACACAGAAATATTTGTAATTTTCTAGGCACCACAAAATGCATGGCATTTTGGCTGTAGCATTGAAATCATAAAGTAATATCTTTTAGATGACATGTTAAATCAAAGTTTTCCAGAGATTAAAGATTACATGGTAAAGTTGGCAAAGAGAAGGGGCAGTAAACCTAGGATTCTGAAAAATGTCTTCAAAATTCTTCTTACCACTCCCTAAAGCAAAGGCCTCAATATAACAATAACTTGTAGAAAGATTTTCTGTTCCAAAAAAGCTGCCAAGAGATTACTGTATGTTTAATGTTGTAATACACATTTATAATTTGTAATTTATGGAATGCTACAGTTTCATAGTTACATTAAAGCTCAATTTTGCTTCTTTTCATAGCATACTAAATGGACATGGATCTGTTTTACACTATAGAATCTGGAATTTTGTAGTATGATAGTAAAGTATTAAAGAATATTGATTAAAAAATAGGTTAAAGTTGTGGGACTCGCAGGAATCTTCATAAAGGAATTTTCTTCCTTTGCTGTACAAAACAAGGTAAAAACCATGACAAGTGTGTTTTATGTTCAGGTGATATAAAAAAGAATGCTTTAAACAATAATTTAGAACTCGTAATTTTTAAAAAAATTTATTACCACTAGTTTAGCTAAATGCAATTTAGAAAAAAATGTAATAATAATAATGTTTTCAATCGAGAAAAAAATATTCTGACATAATAAGGAAGTCTATGATAAATATTAGTTTATACTAAAAGAGATTTTTTTTTGAATTAGTGAAAGCAGTCAACGAATTATTGTGAAATACTTGTCTCAGTTCTTCCCATTTTTAGCAAAAGGCAGATCAGTACAGATCTCCTAAAATTCTGAATAAACTTTTTTTTTAAGTTATTTTGAAAAACACTGCTGACGTGATAGGAAAATAAGGAATGTCCTTCTAGATAGAAGCAATGAGAAAGCTGTAATTTATAAGGACCAAATCAGTTTTGGAGCCAGAGCATCTTGTGGGGGCATGTGATGATCCCTAGTGTGCCAGTACTCCATCTTCAACAAGCACCATTGTGGTCAGAAGAGAGACCCGGGACCTGTGAATGAAGAGAAATTAAAACAGAAACCTGTGCCCACGGTCAGGATTCCCAAAAGTAATACCTTCAGTGAGAAAATGAGAAAAACGCCTGCCCTGGGGGAAACTGAAGAAAAATTTTGTCTGATCTTGCTCTAGGGAGAAGAAAAATAATACAATTACTTCCAAATATGTCTTTCAACAAGGCTTTCATTTAGGCCTGGCACCAGAATTCTTATATCCTCAGAACCTGAAAATTCCAAGCCCGGCATAAAGATGAACACAGTCTTGTATCAATAGTGCCCCCCCCCCAGGCGCATGGTAGAGTCAAATGCAAATGCTTTATTGGCGGGGATGTGATATCAGTCCTGGCTGGCCCTGGGGAAATTTCATAGATCAAGTCCCAAAGGACAGAAACTCAGAAGAAAAAATCACAGAACATATGAGGAAACATTAAGAACAAGTCAACAGATACAGCAACTGCAGAAATACTCCCACAAAAACTGTGGATACTGTAATGATCAGAAACAGAATGTGAAAGGAAAGCTTAATATCCTTAAAAAAATTAAGTGAGGGAAGCAAAAGTCGGACTAAAGAACAAGACATTACAACAACAACAACAACAACAAAAACAGAGGGTGGATTAGAAAAACGTAATTAAATAGAACTACTAGAAAGAAAAAATACAATGATTAAAATGACAATACAAGAGACAGATTAATCAGCTAATTAAACATAGTTGAAGAATAATTAATGAAGCAAAAGAAAGACATTAAGAAATAACTCAGAAAATAGCACAGATAAACAGACAAATATATTTTTTTCAATGTATCTATCCTGCAGATACAAGGAGATATTTTAAAATTTAAAATCTTTTGATAGCCTGCTAATTTACAACCTTAGAAAAGATTCAAGTGAGTTCATGGAACTAGTTTTTAATATTAACATAAAAACAAAGCATTTTTCAATGTGAAAAGAGAATTCTACCTAAAATAAAGTATGAATAATAATAATTAGTCAAGTAGAAAAAAATTAATTTCATGTAAACCAATTTTCTATAAAACTAAATTCATGTAAAATTAATAGGAACTGTACATTTTAAATATATCTTACATTATCCATGAAAACTTTAAATTCATTTTTTTAAATTCCCAGCTATTGTAACATCTGTATAAATAAAGGCAGGGTAATAACAATTAAATTTAGTTAATTTCATACTCAAAATGTATGTGTAAGTATAAATTCTAGCTATATGTTAATGTATTCATTTTCTTCTTCAGTTCTAAAGCATTTTTAAATTGAGTGTCTACTATTATACATAATATAAAAAAGGTGTTTTTTTTGAGAAAATTATAATTAAATTATAAATCATTTAGATGCTAAAGCCAAAAACTGAATGTGACTGGGTTTTTTGATTAAACTAGTTGACTTGTTTATTCCAGAAATAATCACCATTCAGCCACACTAACCATGACAAGTTGTCCACCTTGAAGATTTATTGAATGTACCAGTTCATATTTAATAAGTGTTCATGTTTATAGCTTTATGTGGCCTACTCTTTAGATAGTACAAATTACCAACTATGTCAGATATTTTTTAAGTAAAAAACATTTGAGGTAGAAATAATAGTAAATAATAGTAAATGATGAATTTTAAGTTAAAACTTTTTCCCAATTTTAAGAACTGTAGGTAGAAAAGGAAGAAAGGTATAGAGTATAACTAACATAGCTTATTTAATATAAAGATTAATGAAAACACTTCAAGTTCAGAATATTGCAGTACCCCTCAAAGATGGGGGTGGAGACAAGATAGAGAGATGACTGGGGAACTTAAGTCTACCAATTGATATGCTCACTGATAAAGTTTCTTCATGAATTTAAATGATTGGTCTTCAGAATAGAATCAGTACCCAGGAAACAGAAAGAAGACAGTCAGGGTGATAGAGAAAAAAAATGTTTATGTATGTAGCTAACTAGACTCCTTGGAGAACAGAAAGAAAAACTCTTGAAGATGAGTTTTAATTTATAGTGTTTGTAAGTGAAGTTCTGAGGAAAGAGTAAATAGTACTTTTCTAGTTTCTAGAAAAGGGTAAATAGTTAATGACAATGAGTGTCTTATTTGTTTTACAAAATTTTTAACACAAACTGAAGTGAAACAACTGCCACGATGAGTAGGAAAAAAACAACAGTTTCTTAAAGTTTCCAGACCAAAGCCAATATTAAAATAACAATGTAAAGTATATATAAATGGAGATGTTTTGGCCCAGATAGGCTGGCAAATATAACATTTAAGTGAAAAAGTCACCAAAATGCTACCTCCTCTACTAAAACCCCAAGGAATTTTAATTTCAACTTAATTAGAATTTTAAGTAAAACATTACACATTAATTATCCAATCTCCAAGGACATGCGAACTAGTGTCCTTTTTGCAAGAAGTTGGTTCAGCATTGACTAGTTGTCAACTGTCAAACTAAAGAATTTTTAAAGAGACTTGTATGCAGAGGTTTAAAAAGGTAGAAGTATTAAGATAAAATACACATGTATAAATAATATAACTCTTATTATAATTCTCTGTGAAACTATAGTTTTATAATGAATTAGAAGCATATTGTAAATGAGAAAGTATTCATTTAAATATATTAAAAATTAGAAAATATAGTATTTTATATACATTATCACCTTTTTCTGTTTTAAGAGAAATAGCTTTAATCAAGAAAATATTCAAGTTTGGAGATTCATGTCCTTGTAATCCACAAATCTTTTCTAATTTTTTCTTAAATGTCTACTTGTTTATTGTAAACTAATTATGAATCTATAAATTAAATACATACATGATAAACAATAGTATCTAAATGAATATATGGCTAAATGCAGAAATTTCTCACATGCATATAAAATTTCTTCAAATTTTATATGTAAATAATACAAATAATTGAACTCAAAACACAGAAAACCATCTTAACTAACAGTTTAATGTTAAGAGCCTAGACATGAGCCATCATCAACAAATAAGAAACTTTAATCAAGGGCCATTTGCAGAAGCTCCAGACTACCATCAGCTGTATGGAACAGAAATGAAAGAAAAGCATCCTTTGGGAGAATTATATATTGCCTAAAATTCTTGCTCCAAAGAAATTAATAATATAATCTACTTCCATCTTTTAATATCGTTTTGCAGACATAGTTTTGAAATAACTCTTACATGTAGACAAAGTTTTGAAATAAGAATTCTTACATGAAAATGGAAAACTATATTCAAATTAGACATTTGTTAAGAATAGTAAAATATATTTTGTTTTAAAATTTTCTTTACTATTCCCCATCTTCATTCTGCTTCTCTTTCCATAGCCAGCCATTCTAAAATATTTGATGCATAAACTTTTGTTTGTATACATTCTTATAAGATGTATATTGTAGTTTAATATATTTAATTTAATATGTATTTTAAATTAATAAAAATATTTTGCCTTAGAGTTCCTTTTGTTTCTTCTTTTGTTTTAACTTAACACAGTATTTTCAAGATCTAGAAATTTTTTGTGTTACATTTAGACTGAGGTAGCCGTTCCCAAGATGGCCCCTTATGATTCACACTTCTTGGTAATAATGTCCATGTATGTTTGTCTCCCATGTTAAATTAGAGCTGGCCCTGTATGTGACCAATAGGATGCAGTAGATATGCAACTGTGTGACTTCTGAGACAAGGTCAAAAAGGCAATATAGCATCTGCCTGGCTCTTTTTCTCTTGGGCCTTGGAGTCCAGGAATTGTAAGGAAGAGAGACCACATGGATATGTGTGATCAACAGCCCCTGTCGACCTCTTAGCCAGGAGTCACCTTCACAGGTCAAAAATGTGAGTCAGTCTTCAGATAATTCTAGCCCCTAATATTTTAGTAGCTCAAGCTGAGGCCAAGTGGAATGCAATGTGCTATTCCCATTAAATTTCAAACCTGAATGTGTCAGTTAGGTAAGTGTCAAGAAGAGATCAGATGTGTAAGAGATTATTGTGAAAAAAAGCTTGTAAAAGAATAAAGAAAAAAAGAGCAGAAGGAGAGGAAATGAGCCTTCAGCCTGTGATACAAACATGCCACTTTTGAAAATAGAAAAGGAAGAATGGAGAATTGGGTAAGAAGAGCTTCAGAATGTATCACATTTCTGAAAAAACTCAACTCAGCTGATGGAAGGCCCCAAAGCAAAGTTTGGCCATAGAATAGTGCCACAACAGGCAAAAATGACCTGGCTTTATTTCCCTTGCCTTGCTCAGTTATTGGCTGTAAGGAACCTGGGTGAGAATGGCCTTGACTATGAATCCCACATGTAGATTCAATGGTATGGCAACTGAAGACTGTCAGTTAGCTATGTTTCACACTGAAGTTTCTTTTTATGGCTGCAGCAAGCTACTTTCAATACATAGATCCACTTCTCCCTCATACTTCCTGTGGACTTTACCATATGAGAGGACTTCCCTTCTTAAAATGTTCTCGTGTTGGTTCTGATGGTGCTATACACCACTGATTTTCTCTGCCCACTCCTTAGTCTCCTTGGACGATTTTCTGCATAACATTTCTAATACTGGTTGTCCTCAGAAACTAGCTTCCTCTTAAAAGATGGAGATTATTGAGACAAACTACAGGACCATCAATGCAGTTGTTACCAGGATCACAACTAGTCCTCATTATGTCCCTCCTCCACCATCCATTATATCTATTCATCTCTCACCTCTGTAGGTCTCATGTGTGTGTGCACGTGTGTGTGTGTGTGTGTGTGTGTGTGTGTGTGTGTGTGTAGAAAGAGAGCAAGAGAGAGATTTATTATAAGAAATTGGCTCACATGATTAAAAAGGCTGAGAAGTTCCAAGACTTGCAGCTGGTGACCCAGGAGAAGCAGTGTGTAATTCCAGTCTGAGTCTAAGTTCTGAGAACCAGTAGAGCTGGAGGTGTATGTTCTGGTCTGAAGTCCCCAGGCTCAAGCTCCCAAAAAGAGCTGATATTTTAGTCTGACTCTAAAGGCTAGAAAGAAAGATCAATGTCCCAGTTCAAGTATTTAGGGAAGAGGCATTCCCTCCTACTCCAGGCAGGGTCAACCTTTTTGTTAAATCCAGACCTTCAACTGATTGGATCATGGCTACCCACATTAGGGAGAGTAATCTGCTTTACTCACTCTAATGATTCAGATGTTAATCATATCCAGAAACACCTTCATAGACATGCCCAGAATAATGTTTCACCAAATATCTGGCTACTCTGTGGCCCAATCAAGTTGAGACATAAAATTAACCAAGACAGTGACTAATCGAGTGGTGTAACCTAAACCTTCTTTCTTGAAGGGGCTGAGCTCTTGGTAATTATATTGTTCTTGGCCCATGGTTTCTATACATGTCCATTCACAGTTATAACTAGAAAAGATAGTACCTCAAGCTACCATATGGATGATCTGTTTTCCACACATATTGCTCCACATTAAGATCACCTGAAACAGTAATCATTTTATTTTAATAATCATGATATTAAATTTGCTTTTAAAATCTGGCACTGATTTTTACGTGCAGATATTCTTTTTTATCTTATATTGAGCATTAAGTAAAATGAATTCCTTGGTGATATGTTCTTTGCTGTTTGAAGCTAATGATTCTACAACATTTTCATTCCTTATTTCAATAAATCTAATCTTTTTTCTAAGTTCTAAGATTTTTTGCTTTGCATCAATCATTTCTTTAAACTTTGGAAAAGAGCAACAAATTGTGAGACAAATGTCTTCCATACTTTGTTCTTTACATGTTATGATACATTTTGTCAAAGCCTGATTGATAAGTTTTAAGGACTTTCTTTTGATGTTAAAGCTATTCCACAAATCTTTTAATAAAGTAGTGTCACACCAGGTAGTACACATACTATTTGAGAGGCAAAAAAAGACTTTTAGATGAGATCTTTCTAATCAATAACATTACAGGCAAAAAAGAAAAAAGAATAGCAACAAAAAACTACCAAGATAGAATGTTCCTAACCAATAACAAGAGGTGAATGTCTGAGAAGTTATCTGTCATCAAAAGAAGCTTGTTTGCAAGATTTTCCCCCTTCAGGTATTCCTTTAAGGTAATCTCACAAAGATACCCATTCCTGTTAAACACTTGCTTCTCAAATCACTCTTCAAATGGTCCTTTAAGCAAAAATCCCCAACCCCTGGGTACCTATCCATGGCCTGTTAGGAACCTGGCAGCACAGCAAGACATGAGCAGCTGGCCAGCTAGTGAAGCGTCACCTGTTTTTGCAGTTGCTTCCCCGTGCCAGCATCACTGCCTCTGCTCCACCTCCGATCATCAGGCAATAGGTTCTCATAGGAGCACCGGTCCCTATTGCCAAAAAGGTTGGGGACCGCTGCAAGGGCCATGAGGTCTGGAGAGTGATAAATCAACAAATTTGTAGCTGAACAGTACTTTATAATTTCCACCAAAAAGGCAATGTTAGCCTGTCTTTGGATGCTTCTGGTGTAGGGCTCTGTTTTCCCCTAGTTTTCTAAAAAAAATCTGCATAATAAAATTCATATCCAAAGATATCCAATTTCTCTGGTACTGAAAATGTGCTTTGCAGAATAATTACATCCATCGATAGTTTTCTGCAGTTTATGGGGGAGGATCAGCAGCAGCAGCAGCTGCTTCACCTATGACCTTCAAATTACATGGGCATGCATAATTTTTAAATCTTCTGAAGCATCCTGGACCTACTCAATCTAAGGCTTTTGGTGAATATCTCTCTCCTTCATTTTCTTTTTCTTCATATCTTTGGAGATGTTCAGTGCTTATGGCTGTAACAACATGGTTCTTGATGGCATTTCATAATGCCTGAGGCTATTAATACAGAGCATATGGTTATCTCTCTAGTTGTTTTTTTTGTTTGTGTTTGTTTTTGTTTTTATTAGTACAAATGACACTTTTCCTTTTATTTCTTTTTACTTTCTCACATGTAGCAAATAATTGCATGTCTGATAAGTAAAGATAAGTATATTGGTGTATTGCCAGGCTATGTCTTTTATGAGTTTTCCTCTCTCAATTCAACATTTAGATTTTTATTCCAATGGATGGGGTTTTCTAAACTTTAGGCTCACCTAATTTCTTAAAAGATATTTTCATTTAACAATATAAAGAAGACAATAGATAATGCACAATACTTTTAAACAAAAATGCTCTTAGGAGAAGAACTAGATATAACTGCAACACAAACTATACCCTTTCATTCAAACTCTGAAAGCAATTTAGTTGTTTTTACTGGTACATGAGACTATGTTTTCAATAATGAATGTAGGAAAATTTTATGAGTATTTATAGTGAATATGTTGTTAAGGGTTCAAATAACTATATATATATATATATATTTGCAATATGTGATTCATAATGACTCAATAACATGAGAAGAAAACATGTTTTTATTTGGACCTATAAGCAAGTGTGAGTGGGATATCGCTGTCAAGAGGATTTGAGTTTCTTGAGAATGTGGGTGGAGCAATACTTTCAAACCAAGAAAGAAAATATTATTTACATTTAAAAATATAAGACTAGTGGAAAAAAGAAAGATTGATCTGAAAATCAGAAAAAACTAAATGACTGTTTTGTCATAAAAGCAGATAGAAGAGAGATTATATAATGAACTACACCAAAAGTTTGAGAAAATATTCTATTTTCGCAGGGAAAGTTGGGACAGCCTTAAATGATCCTAGATTTTTATGATTGGATTAATTATTACTCCAAGTAACCTTTACACTTTTGATATATCTTAGAAAATAATAAGATAAATTATATAGTTATATTTCATACTAAAGGACATTTTCATGTAACATCAAATATCGGCTTCAGAAAACTGACAGAGAAGGAGCAAAAAAGAGTTGTCTTCGGATTCCTGTTAATATTTATTTTGAAATCTCAAGTGTATGCTACCTAATAAGAATGTATCACCACCTTGTGGAAATTCCTTCAAACTACAGACACATGATCCCAAGATCCAGATGAATTCAATGAGCAGAGTAGCCAATCAACCTATTTCATTTTCATTTAATTTAGATTGACTATTACTTCTCTGTCACTTACAACTTAATAACCCAGTCTCTCTCTTCAATGCTAGTCCTATCTTCCCAACTGCTTGGTTCACTTTCCCACGTGGTGCTTTGTTATCACTTAAAATACTATAACTCCCAAACCAAATTCTTCATAAAAGTTCTATATAAATTAGTGGACACTCATATATATAGTGTTCCATCATCCAGGCTAAAAATTTTAGCCTTCTTTGACTTATTTTCCTATGAAAATCCACTCCACCTTAAAATTAGTCATCAAATTCTAGTAGTTCTAATTCCTAAGTGTCTCTTCCACTTCTATTCTTATCTCTACTGACAAAATCCTGGATTACACCTTCAAAGTTGCATACCTAGGCCATTATACAGTTTTATAAGCAGTATCCATGCTTCCAGTATCTCGTCTTCCCCCCACCCTTTGCCACTGCTAATGTTGCATCTCTTTCCTTGTTAATCAGCTTATTTGGTTTAAAATTGTCGTAGGCATTATGGCTTCCAATATTCTTGTTAGTATCTATGTGCTTCCTGTCTTCTTTCCCACCAGTGTGCTGAATATTTGATGTCTCAACCATGCTCTTTACTCACTATGTCCTAAATATGCTCTAACTCTTTCCTACCTCTTCTCCTAAGCTCCTACTCCCTTTCTTTGGCATGCTCTTACACCATATCTGGAAGTCAAAATCCTTGTGAGTGTTTGAACATATTCACAGTGAAGCATAGTGAACTCAAAGAGACCTTTGACAGGAAAATGGTTCACCCCCATCTGGAAAGAATTTCTAGTCTAGATGTTAAAGGGATACACAAGGAGTAATAACAAGCTAGGTAACTAAATCCATACTGGTAATGAGTGACAAAAAAAAAGTTGACATATGAAGGCAGAGATTGTCTCCTAATACAACTTAATTTTTATTCATTTAGTTTGCTGTAAAACTTTTATTCCTTCTATGTAAAATTCTGAACAATCATTTAATTTAGAGTTTTGTTGGCATTTTGATCTTCCAGTTTTATTTGATAGCCCAAATCTCCTTACTGACTAACCTTGCATTTTAATCAAGTGAATCTAAAAGTTTTCAAAAGAATAATGCATATAGCTTTAGTTTTCAATAGATGACTTCTTTGTACTGGGTGAAATAATAATAGAAGAACAGGCCATGGGCTGGTATGTCTGGATGATGACTATAGCTAGGCATATGTTTAAAACCATGTCAGGTCATAATTGCACCAAATTTTTCAAGAGATTTGGTGAGATTGGGAGGAAGCAAAGTAAATCACCTTTTAAAAAAGGTATACTAGAGACAGATCGGATGAACAGTACTCAAAGGAAAATTAAGTAGAGGAAACAGTCTTCAGTCGAGGTTTTAAGCAGCACCAGGGAGAGCTCCCTGCATACCTTAAGTCTCCAGTTTCCGGACACTTTTTTTTTTTTTATTTTTTTTTTTAAATCACTGCCAGCTAGGCACTTTTCAGATAGCCTGTTTCCCAAAGTTAGTCTATCTGACAGCACAGTCTCAGGCCTGTGTAGTCAGATCCCAGTCCTGAGTGGAGGAGTTTCCATTCTCATATACTTAAAAGTTATTGAGATATATAATCCAGGTTTATTTGGGGCTTGGGTCAGAAGATTAATTTTGGTGGAAAGAGATTCTCCTAAAATGATTTACTATTAAGATAACTATTAAAATAGTCTACTAGTTTTTTAATGACCCAAAAGTCATTTTAGGATCTTGTTACATAGGTTTATCATATAAACATTGTAATTTAGACTTGTAAGAATTGCTAAGGGAGACTCTCTGATGAATCTGCTATTGGATCTCAGAATTAGTATTATACTGCCATACTACATTTAGAATTATGCATTTCTAGGTACAAAGGCCACCAGAGATCATCATGCTACCCCTTAATTGTATCACACATTTACAGGAATGTGTGGAAAGGAATATAAAGTATTTGTTTAGCATTCAAGTTATAAACTAGTTGGTTAGTATGTGTGATTTAATAATGGGGTGGGGGTGGGGAGTTAACAGTCTAGTAAGTAAATGCAAAAATGTGATAGGCCAGTATTGAATATCATGTGTACATATCCCCTCGGCTCAATGAAAATCACTGGCAAGGTGAAGCTCCTTCACTAGCATCTTCACTCACAAAAGAAGACAAGGTTGGTCTGCTATATTTCCTCTGAACAGCTACAACTCACTTTCTAAATACATCTGACATGTACTTTGTATCATTTCAGTGCTCACCTTACCTTGTTGTCAGGGAAACAGACATCAGCATTGCTTATGAAATAGTGAAAAGAAATCTGTAAAAAAACAGAACTATATTACATATTGTGGGGGCAAGAGTTCCTTTCTCTGAGGAAGAGCTTGATGCGTTTCCAATGACAATGAATCAAACCAAAACTTACTGCAAAGCATGAAATCTGAGTTGACAGATAAGATGCTACAAACAATGCTCGCAGATAGCAGAATAATAACACAGGCAAATTGGCCTTGTATTTACAGATAGATTTATTATATAATATATTCATTATGCCCATTATAAGGTATGCTATGTCCACATCTGAAAATTAATAAACTGATTTAATACCATGTATTAGACTATTTTTTAAGATTAGTAACACAAGTATACAAGCAGTTGACTAAGTGCAACTAATTTATTTGGAGTTGTAAACTCATTTACTTGGGGAATGTGTTTTTGTTAAAGTCCATATATTTAAATGATTAAGAACCCGGCTTCTCAGTCAAATATCATTGTAATCAAATTGCAGCTAACTTCCAAAGAAAGGAAAAAAGATGGCATATTCAGAGGTGTTTAAATTAAAATCATTTAATGAAGGAATTATTTGCAGTGGTGGGAAAGCTGAAAGGAACTATAAGGTATGGTAAAGAACCCAGGGACTAGCAAAGTAGAAAGCCATTATTCTCCACCAAGAACTCAAGAAATGGTATTACCAGAATCTGGTGAGAGTGGAAATAACACCCAAAAAGAGTTAGAGCTATAAACAGAAGCAGACCCTCTCTGCAGTAAGGCAGGAAAGGAGCAGGGAGTGACAGTAGGGTAGGGGAAAATAACACCATTTCTCTCTGCTATCACCCTGAAAATTGCTGCTGAGATCTTCCTTTAGTTGAAGTCAACCAGAAGCCAAGGAAAAAGAGAGTCCAGGTGATGCAGTTTAAATAGTTCAGTCTCCCAGAGCAGGGCAGAGTAGAAAATTGATCTAGGGAGGCAAATGGAAAATGATATCTATCATATCCACTTATTAGTTACATTACCTATGACATATTACTTAACCTGTGTTTCTGTTCCATCATCACTAAAATACAGTTAATAATAGTATCTTCCTTATAAAGATATTCTTAAAATAATGTATGGAAATGGCTAGAAAATTCAATAAAACTTACTGATTATTATTTTTCCAAGTCAGTTTTTTAAAAATGAAAAATGTTAAAGTACTCATACTATGAGATGCAGAAAGGGTAATTTGAGAAGTTGAAAATTTAGAAGATATTCAAAACATGAAGGCATAAATATATACAACAATGTTAACATTTAAAAAAACATTAGTTTGACACTTTTTGCCTTCTTCAAAAAAAATACTTCTCAAATTAAAAAAATTCTTTCTTAGTTGTACAATGAGTAAACATAGTCCCTAGTCTAATCTCCCTAGAGCAGAGACATCAGCGTTTTTCATATTCATAGCTAGTTAGGGTCTGTGGTTTGCAGACACACAAATGCTTCCCAAAGATGTCCACGTCTTCGATCCTCAGAACCTGTGAATATGTTACCTTACATTGTAAAAGAAACTTTGCTGATGGAGTTAAGTAAAGGATTTTGAAATGAAGAGAGATCATCTTGGATTATCCAGGTGGGCCCCAGTGTAACTACCAGTTTCCTTAGGAGAGGCGGCTTGAGGGTCATAGTAGAGAAGGAGATGTGATGACAGAAGTAGAAGCTGAAGTGATTCGAGCAAGAGGTCATGAGTCAAGGAGTCTAGAAGCTGGAAAAGGTAAAAAATTGATTCTCCTTTCAGCCTCTAGGAGGAATGAAGCTTCGCAGACACCTTGAATTTAAGACTTTTGACCTTCAGAACTGTAAGATAATAAATTTGTGTTATTTTAAGCCACTAAATTTAAGGTAATTTGTTATAGCAGAAATAAGAAACTAATACAGGGTCTGTGCTAATTGTTTCTCTCTGACTTCCAAGATTCATTTTCCACCCTTCTTAGTCTTGATGTGTGTCACAGGAGGCTAACCTTTGGCTTCTAGCTGAGATCAATGAATGGAAGGCGCTAGCTGAGAGAGAGAGGCTAAAGTATTTATCCATGTGAGACCCACAGATCATTGCAGTTTTGACTGTTAATGGTGTTTTCTTATAGTTCCCACTCATATTAGGCACTCTTCTTTCCACAGCTTGCAGGATCCTAGGCCCAGGTGTGAGAACAGCTCCCCAGTGTTGCTAGTCCCAAATGCTTCACTATCCCTGTGAATTCCCTATCACTGCCTATACTTCCTTAAGTAGTCCCTTCATTAATAATTCTCCAGTTAAGCCCTTTGAGTGTGTCATTTCTTTGCTTCCAGTAAACCATTTGACTGCTGTATTTTCCTTGAAGTGCTCGGAAAGAATACCAAGCACAAGAAAGTTTAAGATAATATAATAGTCTATCAGTAATTAAAAATTTTATTTGTTCATCTTTCAAATTGAGTTGTAACAACTGTCCACATTTTAGAAGAACTGAATCCTCCCATATTTAAACAACAAAAAACCCCATACATTTAAGGATAAATATTCATATATACATACAAAAAGAGACAGTTACAAAAAATGTTACTAAACATACCTTCAAAGAGCAAAAATATGTTTTAGGCTCTTTTAAAACTAATTAGCAAAGACAGAAAGAATAGAGAGAGAGATTCTTCATGAAGTAATACAATTCACTGCAATATTGAAGGTCAATTAGACATAATAGATCATTACAAGAATAAATAAATGGTAGGTAGAATTTAATTTTAAAATGTATATGCCCATAAGGAGCTCACTTGTTTTGTTTGTAGTCTATCAAACCTGATAACTATGGCTGCTTTTAGAAACTATATCAATGCAATACCAATATCTGAACTGATTAAAAATATTTAGTTAATGTTCTGGAGATTTGCTGTAATGTGGAAAATAAATACACAAAATGACTTGATATCCAAAATGCATTTATCACTTAACATCTGGCTCTTTTATACTATATGTACAGATAAGTAAACTTAATTATGCCCAAGTAAGAGCTGAGTCAAAGTTGCCGAAAGAAATTTTCCTTTGCACATACCTAAATCACAAGCATCCACACATCATTTAATTAGATAATTAGGTAAAGTAATACGATAGCAAAATTTTAAAACTTTTTACCAGTGCCCTCAAGTTGGTTAAATAACTGTATTTCATGCAAATAATCTAATTCTCTCTCTGTTTTTCAAATATCAGACCCTACAGATTAATTTCTGTTGTGTAGGCAGATGATGAAAGAGTCTGAAAAATAAAGTCAAAGTTCCCCACCAAGTGGGCTTGAGATTTCTCACATCAATTAAAATTATTTCAGTTACCATTATGCTACAGATTCTACCTCAGCTCTTAACACTACACCGTCTTCCCTCCTTATCCATGGATGAATATCACAAAGGAGAACAGGGGGCTACAGATGACTCAATACACATTGCTCCTGGAAATGCCACAGAGTCTTACATATAGAGACACATAATGTGAGTTCTACATTCTCACTGAAACAAAGATAGAAGAGCAGGCTGCACTCTCTAGATAATGCATTTTTTTTAAAAAAAGCCTCAAATCAAAGGATTGTGAAAACATAAAACTAATTAAATATGCACATTAAGATTATGATTCTAACACTTGCATTTATCTATAAAATAGGTTCCTCTCTCTATAGGCATACTGAGAGCGAAAAACATTTGCACTGATATTGTCTGCACTAATCACTTGTTTGAACTACCCTGAGCGGCCTTCATAATACTGGTACTTGTTAGTAAAACACAATGTGCTCGAAGTCAGAAGTATGTGTGAATGCTTGCATTTTCAAGGTCAATTTAAGCTTTTTCTCAATATTGTAATAAATAATTTGTACTTGAGAATTAAAGATGAGACCCTAATTAATATATATGATAATTGGTCTGTCTTTGGTATGGTGTGGAGTTAACATTGTGATGTTTTGATATTATATTATACATTATATCATAGATAGTGCTTATAAAATCTATGTACTATATTAATGAATATTATTACTATTTATTTGCATTATGTATATAAAATATTTCTCTGGCATCTCTAAAAAGTAGTAAAGCTATCTGTCTCTACATAGGTAGGAAAAAATATAAACACCAATTAATTAGCAATTTAATCCTTAGTAGAGTTCCCATTCTTAAGCCTTTTGCCATTTGAATGGGTATGTATCTACCATACCTTTCCTAATGCTACTATTGGTCATTATCACCAATAATAATAATTAGAGTAATAATAATGACAATGTTAACTACAATGCTCATAAAACCAATCTGCTTTATATTTACAAATTAGTATCACATTATTATTTTCACATCAAACTCTGATATTAAAATATAATCTTTAATAGTAGAGGTATGCATTATAGGTAGTAGGAAAGGAAAATTAGATTTATTTATGTCTCATGTATCTCTTGCAACCAAGACTTACATTTTACCTTCTCTATGAGTAGACTTTCCATGCACACCTTTATGAAATCTGAAGCAGATACCTTTAAAATGCTTTTTCTGTGTTGTTACTTGAAAACCAGCTAAACTTCAGCTGATACGGGCTCCTCAGCCCAGCAGAGAGCAATGCATGTACCTCAATGGCCAAACAGGAGTAGGAACAAACCTAGAATGGACCAGCCAGAGCTGGGAGAACGTGTTCTACTACATGGTAATCCAGATCACAATGTTAAGCATGGTGCTCAGTCAGGACCAGTGCTGGAATCTAAATGCATCCCACAGAGTTCAGAGTTTGACAGGATGCCCCAGCAGGCTCCTGAGGCATCACAGCAACAGTACCATAAGAAAAGGAAGGTGCTAAAATTTAAATTTAATTTTGGGTGGTGAACACAAAATGTAATATATATATGATATATTATTGAATTGTACACTTGAAACCTATATGATTTTATTAACCAATGTCAGCTCAAAAATTTTAATAAAAATAAAGTATAAAAGTTAAAAAAATTAACTTGCTTCATCATTCTGCCTTTTCAAGAGGCAGCAATGCCCATTTCTTTTCCTTTGATTCATCAAATGACCTGGATATGAAGCAGCATTTCAATTTACAGATTGTGTGAGGGAAGTGGATAGAATGCTGGCAAGAAACAAGGACCAGGAAACTGAATAATGAATTTGGTTTCCTTTTGGCTGCTAAGCTGATCGATGATAATTGCTTACTCACCTCAGGCAAGAACTTGATGTAAACGTATGTGTTATGGCAGCTTTCCAGGAATTGTGGAAAGGAAAGAAGGTGCAGTATTGTGCTTACATTACACCTTTTTAGACATTAAATGGGACTATTTGTGGAAGATTTTGTCCTTTGAATACTGAAATTCAATCCAAACACTCAGAGATAATTTTCAATTTCTGGTTTTTTCTTTCTCACCAAGAAATTACAAGTTACTCTAATTAATTTGGACAAGCAACCTACATTCCCTTTCAGATAACTCTAATTACTTTATACTCAAGACTTGTAACACTTACTCGAAAGACTAGAAATGTGAGACACACACATTACTCCATTTGGAACTTCAGAATGAATTTGGAAAGGGCCTCTTTCTCTAACAGAAAAATGAGAAACCAGGCTGGTTGCTAGGGTAGAATCTCACTTCCACCAACTTTAGAGAGAAAATCATTATAGACCAGATCTATTTTGAACTAAGGACATTTCAATTACTAACTAAGAAGGGACTCTGTGAATGCTGAAGGGGAGTTAAATTATTCTCACTATGTTTCAGCTGGAAGTATTTATTTGCCCACCCAAAACGTTTCCCAAAATGTAGCTTATTGAGATTATTTTAAAAAGATAAATATTTAGAAGGACACAACATACTCAACATATTTTTAGAAAATGTTGATGTGAGCAGCAGCAGCTAGTTGTTTATTTTATACAGTTTTGAAATAAAGAACAAGATAAATCCTATTAGTTCTAACTATTATACAGATTCTAGGATGTGATAGTTAATGTTTTCTCTTTAAAAATATGTATATTATAAACACATTTATAGACATCTTTAGCATCTTTAGAGTACGTCTTTCTCTTAAAGTGTGTGTGTGTGTGTGTGTGTGTGTGTGTGTGTGTGTGTGTATTATTTTGTGTGTCCTGCCAATTTAGGACCTTTTCAAATAACACCAAAATGTATCTAATTAAGTCTGGAATTATCAACAACATTATGTTTCTATGTACATAATTATACATGTAAAGTTTATGAGTGTTCTATCCCCAATTCAATGCAATGTGTCACCTCATTTATATCTTTTTCTCTCGCTAGAGTGATTCTCTGAAAGGAAGAGAAAAACAGTCCCTGACATGTGGGGAATAGTTTGACACTTACAGCTGGGCCTCAGTATTGCTTGTTGTTAGGAGCTGGCCTGACCCTCACAGCTACGGCTTGGTGTTCTCCTGTTGGACCCACCAAAATGATTTCAGAATATCACCAGGAGGCAAGGTTTCTCTTTGTTTAAAGAGTAAGACAACATCATAATTTGGTCTAAGCACAAGGCAGAAGCCAGATCACTGTACAAACCACAAAAATATCAAACACCTACTGGCTAATTTAAGTGATTGCTGGTTCTTTACCAATTACTGCTTTATTTTCTTTCTAATCTTCCTTCCTTCTAGAAAAGATTAAGACACTCAATCATAAAATTATCACCACTTCCTGACAGCATCCAATTCAGAGTGAGCAGACCTGCATTTCCTTGAATCCTCCCCCGAATCACCCAACCAGAGTACAAATCCTCTTTTTAACACTATATTACTAAGATCCTCCATGGTCTCCATGGTGTGGTCTCCCTTGCTGCAATGAACAATAAACCCAACTTGTTCATCTACAGTGAGTTCCTGGTGGTCTTTGGATGGAAGACATTAACATACATAAAAATTTTATAATATTATGTATTGTGTGATTCAATTTTTAATAAAAATAAACATATGTATAAATACATAATTCATTTTTTTATATATAACACATATATATGGGTGTGTGTGTATATAAATGCATAGGAAAAGGACTGTGGCTAAGAGCATCTACCTTCATGGAAAGAAGAAATTTGGGAATCTTTGAAGGAGGGCTTCTTCTTTTGACTCTACTTTTTAAAAAATTTACAACCACGTGGGGTTTTTTTTTTGGTATTAATTTTGAAATTACTTAGTTTTTACTCATTTATTCCTTTATGTTTCCCCTTATTTTCCAAAGATTAGAACAGTTAGGAATTGTGCTCAGTTGAAAATATTAGAGATATGCCTCTCTATCTGGCAAAAGAAATAAGGGGTTTACTCTCTAAATGTAGAAGAAGTCCATGAGTAGACAGTAGTGGCAGGCAGAATTCTAAGATGGACTCCAAGGGTCTCACCTTCTGCTATCTGTGCCTTTCGGGTATGGACGAGGCCTGTCAATATGATGAGAGGTTACTCCCCATGATTAGGTCACAGCATGTGGCAAAGGTAAAAGGAGTTTGCAAATTAAATAAGTCCCATTTAGTTGATTTTGAGTTAGTCAAAAGGGAGATTATCCTGGGTCACCTTACTTCACCAAGTTAAGACCTTTAAAAGAGAGACTGAGCCCTTCTTGAAAGAGATTCTTCCTATAGCCTTGAAGAAGCTAACGGCCACAATCAGGGGGATCGTTCTATAAACTATATACATGTCTAACCAATGTATTGCATACTCGAAACTAATTTTAAAAATCAAATTATATAATAACATGTAAAAAAAAAAGCTACAAGCCATGTTGTGAACTATGAAGATGGCCACATGGCAAAGACATTGAGAGTAGTCCCTGGCCAATAGCTAACATAAAAATGAGTCCTCAGACAACTGGGAAAAAATGAATTCTACCAAAAATTTCAATGAGTTTGGAACAGATCCTTCCTCCCATCAAGGCTCCTGATGAGAATGCAGCTTGACTGACAGCTTGTTTGCAACCTTGTAAGACCTTGAGCACAGGACCCAGACTAAGCCATGCCCAGACTCATGACCCATGGAAACTGGAATAATAAATGGGTGTTGTGTTAGACTGATAAATTTGTGGTAATATGAAGATTTTAGAAAATAATCAGGGATCCAGGAAACTTCCATCTACTCAATGTGCCTGGCTTGCATGCTGAAGGTCATTCCCAAAATACAAGAAGACTACTGGAGCTCCAGCCACATGCCCAGGTTCCAGTCAAGAAGAGGATAAATATGAGCAGGAGAGGCACGTCAGTTGTTTGCTACCCTTTTAAGTAGTTTTTTACACAAACACCTCTACTTATACCTTATTGGCCACTCTTGTGTACAAAAAAGGCTAGGAAATAGAGTTTTTTATCTGAGAAAATATCATATAGACAAACAAAAAGCAAATAGGATTGTATTTGCAAGAAAGAAGTGTGAGGGGCATGAACATTTGATAAGCAAATAGTAGTAGTCTCTTCCACAGAGAGGAAAAAAAGGGGAAAAAAATCCTGGCATCAGTCTTCCAATGTTCTTTTTCTCTGCTTTAAAAGTTTTCTGGTAGGAGAGAATTTTCAAAGCAGAACAGTTATAGAAACACAGAAGTATATTAAAAGATAAGCTTCTGACAAAAATAGAAGAAAAGTTTATAGTCACCCCTGTTGCTCATAATCTTGCTCCATCTCTTCTGCCCCCAAATGTCTCATATGCTGTCTTTAAGAGAACTATTTGTGCACCCACTGGGTACATGTCCTGCCCTATAGAAAGATCCACAAATATAAGCCACAGGCAGAGAAATTGCCTGATCCTTTTCTTGATCAGTGATGTTTAAAATTGAAATCCAAAACATGAAGAGAAATAAATCTTATATTTATGCACGATCACATTTAAGTAATTTCTCTTTCCTCTTTTCTCTGCCTCACAGAAGAGTCTCTATGTTGCTGAGTGATTAAGGATAGAACCAGTATGAGTACTTAAAAATCAAATATTGAGGTCAGCTCATGACAACTTAAGCTTACAAGAAAAAACGAGTGAGCTAGGGAAATGCCAGAGACCTATACACAGGGACAGAAAAAAGAAGATGGTTAACCTGTCTAGAAAGCCTTGGTGTTGGAGGCCATGACCAAAGGATGTGAAGAGCTCAGACACGAATCAGGGTGACTCCAAGACCCACTGGGTGACAGTACAGACTGCCCAGTGAGGGGTGCATTTGTTCAGGTCAACTGGCCGTTGACATCTGAGGAAGTTCAGCCAAAGACAGCAGGACTCCAACAATCTGGCTGGAAGACCATTCGATAATTCACCAAAGATTTGTAGAAAGCCAACAGTTTATAATAATGGACTATCTTCGGACTGTCATCTTAAAAATGTAAGAGTTTTTGACAATGGTGGAAAGGCCTATACCTAAGCAAAGTAGAAAGTGATGGGTGATTAAAAAAAAATTACTCACAAAGTGCTAGAAGTTATAGAATTAATTTGACTTTGGGAAAAGTAGAATATCTGAGTAGCCTTCTTAAAAATGTATTTTCTGATGCCTAATGGTGGTACTATAAGAGAAAGGAAAAGTGCTTAAAATTAAAGGATTGTGAAACAGAAAATTCACACTGGTGTTCCTGAGCAACTTCTGACAAAACACCTGTCAGGCCAATGGTTGAGGTAAGTTCCTTCTTCTCTCCCTTTAATCACCTTACTTTTAGCACATATATGCTCTGCATTTCCCCTTCCACCCCAGAACCCCATTGTGAAAAGTATATAGTAATGATAAGAATAACAATGATAATGATAAAGAATAGAGACACAATGCTCTTTATTTCTTGAGATCAATTTTCAGCAGCTTTATTGAAGTATAATTGACATACAGTAAGCTGTACATACTTAAAGTATATAATTTTGTAGGCTTTGACATATGTATACACCCATGAAACTATCAGCACAATCAAGATAATGAACCTCCAAAGGATATATCACATCCAAAAGTTTGGTGAAACCCCTTTGCAATCCCTCCTTGCTTCCTCTCTCTGTTACCCATCCCTGCCCATCCCCAAGCCCCACCTACCTAATTTCTGTTACTATACATTATTTTGTATTATTCAACATTGAATCATGAGTCCATTTGCTGATCTTACTTCTTGCACTTAGCGTATTTATTTTGAGCTTTACACATGTTACTGCATGTATCAATTGTTCATTCCTTTTCATTGTTGGTGGTATTCCATTGTTTATCACTTATTTTTAGATCTATCATCTTTGTTTCCTTTTTGACACTTTCCTTTCATCTTTTTTCCTTATTGCCAACACACTGATTATAGAAACTTTCATAATAAGTACAAAAGAGTAAAGAAATGGAAAAATATCATCTACAGAAAGCACTGGTATTTGAATTAAAAAAGCAATGCAAAAAAAAAAACTAAACAAACATATCTGAAGATTAAAGAGCCTTGAGTGTCAAAGTAGTAAATCTTTACTAGAGTTATTTGGTGTCCCTTGATAAGATACTGGTGTGTATGGGGGGTGGGGATGCTATTTTAGTCTTGGTGGCCTTGCCTAGAGCCTTCTAAACTGCTCACAGTTAGGGCTATCTCCTCAGTCCTCCAAAGGCTGTTATGTAACATGTTTTGCTTATACAAAGGGTGTCTCAATGAGGAGAGATTATTAAATAAGGCAAGACAAATATAGAAACACAAGAGATATATATTAAAGAAAAGCCACAGGCCAATAGCAGCTAATCACCTTTCTAGATCGGTATTACCCCAAAGTGAATGGCATGAGCCCTGAGAGGAAATTGAGTTTTGATCGCTATGTGTTATCAGAAGTATTTCTACTGTTGAACCACAAATAATGACCCCCTACTTTTTTTTAACATTAAAAGTCCTTAGGTGTTCCCACTGGCATGGGATGCACTCAGCAGCTGCTTCTTTTAGCCTAGCAGAGATCAACCTGACCTTGGCCAATCAGCCTTTACTTTGAAGACTGTACTTTGTGAAACATGTGAGTAGAGAAGTATTCATGCTTGGCAGAACTTACTGTCTTTTTTGCTCTGTATTTTGCTATGATTAATCCCCATCCATCTCTCTCCGCTGTCGCTGCTGCCACTGCCAATGCTGTCAGTCTCATATTTCTTCTCTATACCAAACGCTTTTCAAATGTTGTCAGATTCTGGCTGGGTGTGACCTTTTATGGGGCACTGCTGCCTCTATCAGGCTTTTATTGGCTTGTTGCTTTGTGCACATGTGCAGACATTCTGACCCGTGGTGTCCAGAATAGATTCTATGAGAACAACTGTATCTGACCTTTCCAACATTTTGGACACCCAAACTCTTCCCAAGTGCATGAGTGCGAAGAATGCTCCCTTGTGGGTTTGGCTTACATTCTTCTCACATCAGAAAAACTAGTCTAGGAGAATGTGAAGCCAGGTCAGAAATGCTAACATAACACCAATGTTGTTGGCAGCCCTTCAAGTTGCCTGGCATGAATTTTAGCATAAAGCAGTGTTTTCACATCTTTTGGTTTTTTCTGTGGTTTAAGTGAGCAGTTCCAAATATGTGAATTATACTTTCTGGTATAATCCAATCTGTAGGAAGGGCAATGGTTAAGAAAAACTCTGGAAAATTTTGTAGCCATTTTAAAAATGTTCTTCTCAGGTCTAGTCTTTTCTGAATCCTGAATCCTGTTGTTAAATGAACCTAGTGGCATCAAAAATTATAGGAATCCATTTTATAATATTTTTAGTACTTTTAATTTGTATTCTCTATCCTGATACAGTTTACCAATAGTGAGTCTACTTTTGGTAAGAATTCTAGTATAATATGTTCAAAGAGGCAATACAATTAAAAAAAATAATTGCCAAATAGTCAGTTTTGAAGGTTTAAATATCAGATTAAAATAAGTGTAACATCTACTTTTTCTAAGTTCTCACCAACTTTCCCAGTTTCCACTACTAAAGTTCTAGATTTTGCCCTTAATTGCATGGTATATCAGGATGAACTGAGTACCAAGGGACAGTCCTTGTCATCTTCACATTTACTCCACATTTTCTTTTCCTCAATAAGCTTTCTCTTTCTCTTCTCAAAGTTGAATACATTTCTCATCTTAGTCTAATACCTAGCATTCATTCTCTCGTTTGCTGACTGATAAAGGCACGTACACTGAAGTCTTTTCTCCACCATCATATTCCAAAGAGTGATTTTCCATCCATTTACCTTTTCCTCTACTTTGAGAGCTGTGCTCATGTTTCTTCCTCACTACTGGCATAATTCAAAAGAACATATTTGCCCTGGTACTGTATATCCAGTCATGTCAGCAGATCTGCAGTGACTTGAGTACAGGATTATGGAGAGGTGCCTTATGTGACATTTGGGACAGCTAAATCAACATCTCAGGATTGGAAGGAACACACCATAAGACCTAAAAGATATGATTTCTATTTTTTCATGCACTGTATAGGAATCCAATGCTGGTGAAACTACACCCAGTACTTCTCATCAAACCAAGAATTTGTGCAGCTCATAAAAGGAAGAGTATAAATTCTAAGACTGGGTCAAGAAAATTAAATAGCACATTGTATCACACTCTCAAGTGAAAAATAAATAATCCAGGTCCTGTATTTAAGCAAAAGTCAGCAGGATGCTAGTTTTGGGTAATAATATAATTTTATGATTTAGCATTATAGTTCAAGATGCAGTGATCTTTCTAGGCTGTTACATGTGTCTGGGGAGAAGGAGGAGGATTCTTAAAATATGGCAAAGTATCAATTTAGCTACATTCAAGGGAAAGCAAAAATCATATTATAGTTCAATGTTTTTATAACTAGACTGAACACTGATAGCAGAGGGGAAAGCAACATATTTGTTACACATATAAATCTTATTATTTTTACTACATTTTGATAATAGATCCTAACTTGACATTTTATAGTTTGTTATACTTGCTCTTTTACTTTACATTAATTTCTTACAAATTATGAGGTGGGGGATATTATCTACTTATATTAATTTTAATGTATTAATATTCACATGTAAATAAGAATGAGCCCAATATTGTCAAACCACAAAAGTTAATTACAGTCATTCCTTAAACATTATCTATGACTTTTTCAGATTTTATTTCTTATATGATGTGATTGGAGATTTCAGAATAGTAAGTGGCAAAATACATATTTGAAGTGCACAAGTGAAATAAAATGAGACTGCAAAACAGAATAGGGTTTTCTTACAGTATTAACCTGTAGTTATCTGTTATGGACCATCATGTTTGATGGGCTTTTGGTCCATGAAGTTTCAAATTTTGTTCTTTCCATAAAAGCACCCTGAATATTACTTTTAAGCCTGCTAATTATTTTCTTGGAAGGAGGGTGTTACATGTATTTAAAACAGTACTGCAAATGTTTCTTTATGGAATTATTTTGAAATATTAAAATGTTTTCACTAGCATGTAACATAAATTATACATAAAAGATAGGGTATATACTTATATCTTCCAGATATATGTGTGTGAAGCATATATAATCCATAAAGAAAGACAGTTAAATAGATCTCTATTACCATTATCACCTTTTAATACCTTAATTTTTTTATTTTTCATTTTTGGATGGAACTCTATACAATGAAGGCATTGAAGATTTATGTTAATAGACAACAGAGAAAGGCAACAAGGTAATTGCTGCATCTTGCCTGTTGAAACCTTTCATCAACAGAAGAGCTCACCTCTCTGGCTAAGCAGCCCATGTGAGCCCCCAACCAGACAGTAGAGCACAAAAGTGAATCTAGGCTGTGGGGTTTCTCTCGTTTTCCAATTTAAATGTTTGCAACACAAAGTGAATAAAACAAACCTGAAAAAATGCCAACTAATATTTTGAAGTGTCTATTTTGACGGTGATATTAACACACTAATAACTATTAACTAACTCAAATGTTCTGCACCAATAATTATGCTTGTATTTCCAGACCCTGCCACCAAGACAAATGCAACTCTAATGTCCTTGCAACGTTTTCTGAAACGTAGGCACTACAGAAAGTTGAGCCTCTGGCAGAATTGGCTTGTAAAGGTGATTTGACGAAGTTTGAAGCAATGAAAATAGTTCTTGAGTCTTTCATTTCTACAAGTGTATTCACTGGGGTGGGGGTGGACTCAGGAGGATTGCGTCATGGGCAGAGAAGGAGGCAATTAACCTTCTCAAAGGGTTGCATTCTCCGAGCCCCGCCGAAGGGTGCTCTTTCTTTTCTCCATTTTTGGCGTCTAGAAAGTTGGATGGCCTCCCACCACACAGCCTCCTGCAGCAGGCTTGCGCCTTTCCTCTCTTAGTAGTCTGCACCAGGCTACCAATTCACCTCAGCTTTCATCTCCACCGGAGTCAACTGCTGCGTGAAGCCACAGGGCCTCCAGTCCCAAATGTGAGTGGTAAGGAGATTGACACTAAGGAACTCTGGCCTATCAGGGGCTTTGCTCTCCATCCTGGGACTGGACCCTGCTGACAGATCTCCTGAACCTTGATTTTCACCTTACATGTAGCAGATGTTAGGACAGTGGGTGTGGATTCTGTTCCATTGTTCCTCTTCTATCTATGGAAAGATGGACTAGAAAAAAATGCCCTTGAGTGCAGAATACTGAGGGTTGGCGGGTGGTCCAGCTAGAAGGTAGGCAAATTAGAAGTCGGGGAGGGAGGAGGCCAAGGGGATAGAGGTGCGGGGGGCGGGGGAGGGAAGGGCCTTTATGTTTTGAGCTTCTCTTTTCCCTGGACTCAGCTAGGGTAAATTTCTACGGACTATGGTTTTGAATGTGAGTGGGTGAGCATCTTGGAAAACCCAGAATCTTGATCTCAGGGCTGTGGGCCCTAAAAGAATCTTAGGACAGGAGTTCCTGGGCCCTGATGAGAGTCTGGCTACCTGGATGCAGCGGATGCCCTCAGCACTGCGTGGTTGCCTGACTGGGAAGGGAAGGCGTTCTCGACCCCTTCCAGGGGCAAGTTATTAACTCAGCGGAGTTGATCAAATGACGTTCAAAAGGGGTTGTCTCCTGGGCACCTCTTCTCAGTTGGTATTTAGCAGGAAGAGGGGCTGGGAAAATTCCTCTCTCAGCGTGAAGCCTCAGAGAATTGATGAGTTTTCTTAACAGAGTGGATCCGGAGGCGTAGATAATTTTAAACGCACGCGGCTCGGAACTCATCTTCCCATTCACCTCCGCGGAGTTGACAGCAGACAGAGACCTTCAAAATTATCCCAAAAATCTTACCTCCCTGACTCTGTTCACCGGGGTTTGAAGATTCTCCAGCCCAGAAACTACCTACCTTCTCTTCTACTCTCTGAATCTGCTTGTATTCTGTATTGTAAATCCAACGATTGCCTCTCCCTTAAAAACAACCCCACCCCCTCACATCTCTCAACAACGTGAAATGGCCCCGACAGGCTTTAGTCACCAGTTTAATTCATAAAGAGTAGCTATCACTCTTGACATCACCTCCACAGCCCACCCGAGGACTCCAGCCGGTGACATCGTATTATGAGGCTTTTTCTCGAGCGCTGAATTCTGAGACTTAAGGGAAGGTTCTTTGAAGCATCCTGGTACATTTCCCGGCTTTCACTTTCCTCCCCCGCTTGGCTGGTAATTTTCTGCTGCTGCTCCTCCTCCTCCTCCTCTTGACCTTCTCCAAGGTACCTTCGCCCGCCTCCCCTCCCCCGACTCTTCCCTGTAGAACCTCCAGCGGGCGGTGGGAATCATTCTTTTGGCGCTAAATTCAGAACTGCCCGTTGGACTGGATTGCAGTGGAAGAAAGGGTGTCACTTTTTTCAGCAAGAATATCAGTTGATGAACTACACTGAGTTAACTTGCTCTGGGCTTCCTGAAAACTCAGGTGGGCCTGTGGATATCTTAGATTCAGTGCAGATGTGACAGCTTTCAGACCAACAGCCCAGGGCTTGGGAGATAAAGCGTTTTCACTTCCCCAGACTTCAACTCCTTCCCCCCAACCTCTCCCCGACCCCAGAATCCGATACAATTAATGCAGGATTTGCCACATGTAGGGTTCAGTGGGTCCTTGGGCCAGAACCTCTTAATCAGCACATTGCATTCATGAGCTCCAACCTGGGATCCACGCAGAACTCCGGTGCAGTTAAAAATCGCCTGTTCCTAGTCATCTAGGGTTTCCAAAAGAAAAAAAAAAAAAACTTAGAAAAAAGGTAGAAAGTGGTTTCACCTGACACTACCAGACACTTTTGTGAAATTATAATAAATTCTTACAAAAGCATGATTTTAAAGGGAAGATGCAAATTTCTGTCCTCACTTGGTCAAACTCTACGGCAATGACCTGCGGAACCTCGCATTCTCAAGGTTTGCTCTGAGGTTTGTGGCTTCGCCGCCGGGAACCTGGAATTCTACCTCGGCTGAGAACCGAGCAGCAGACCGCACATGAACGCTGCCTCCCGGCTGCTGTCTGCCAGGAAAGAATACCAGGAATGCTGGCGACAGAAACAACTACCTGAACTGGAGCCCTGCGTGCAGAAGAAAAGTCTTGCTAATTTACCCAGATTGTTTTAACTGGTTAATAAAGCAATTGACACACAACAAACCCACCAACGCAGCAGGAGTCCACGGCAATAAAACAGGAATCAGGACTGTTGTAGTAGTTAACAACTGCCTTTATTATTATCACTGCTTAGTATTCATAAAAAAAAAAAAGGAAAGAGATAATCACTTTATACCTAATGGTACATAAAGACCCCTTCTCTTTTTCTCTAAAATTAGAGCACAGATTTTCTTCCTCAAAAATCCACCAATAATAAAAACTCAGAAAAATTAACTCTAAACACTCACAACCCTGGGTGGAATATAAATGGTTAATCGTGCCTCCCTTTAAACACATATAATTTTATCTGACTCTTGGATGTGATTTAAGATACTAATGGTTTATATAATCTTAGTCTATCTACATGATTACACAGAAAAATAAAAATAAGAAAGGGAAATGGAATATATTCCATACCTATTTTCTGAGGCGAATAAAATGTTATTCAGAAATAAAATATATCAGAAAATATAAATACTTCAGTTATATTTTTTTCCATTTGAATATCTTACTGACGGAAACTGGCATCCCAATCATTATACTACTCTAACCGATTCTGATGTGGGTTAAACAGAGAAGCATGGTCCCTGGGAATAAGTTCCCAAATAAATTCATAGTTCAGGGAAAAATAATGAAAGCCCACTTTCCTTCCATCTTGGTTAGCTGGGAAGGAAAAAGCTTTCTCCCTTACTGTACATAATTTCCCAAAGAACCAGCTTAAAATTCATTTACATCTGCCAGAGGTTGCTGGCATATAAATACTAAATGTGTAATGCTACTTTTCGATTGCAATTAAAACCTATTTAGATTTTTGAAAAGTAGCTTGAGAACATTGTATTTGTTCAGGAATCTGTATCTGGCACTAAGTTTGATGTGGAATCTTAACATTTTTTAAATTAGAAGAAAGCAACAACACACAAAAAGACATGCATAAAGGCATACCAGGAGTTTTAGGTGTAATTGCTGTACTTTGGAAGGTGTGTACAAGTGCACATGAACAGATGCCACAGATCCAAGAGGAACTTACTAAATCTTAGCATCTCTTTTATACTCAAAGGCACTGTAAAGTATATTGGGGTATCCTGGAAGTTATGGAAACAACACTAAATAATTACTCATATTTTCCTTTTTCTCTCATCAATATAAGAGCTCATACTAAAGTATTACTACTACTGCTGTTTTGAAGGATATATTTTTGACCTAACAGAATATGCAAAGGTCAAAATGAGTCCTTTTTTGACAAGAGGGTCTAATCCCCCCTTTGAACACAAGAGGTCGCTCCTGTGATCAAACACTGGGGAAAATATTGATAACTACAATTTTATGTATTTTATAAAAATATTACAAAATTTTTACAGATATATTTAATGCATTAAATGTATGTATAAACTAGTGAAGTGGGAATAATTAGTGATCATATTTGAACTTCAGGGTGAAGTCTAACAATGTCTATCAAAACTTTGATTTTACAAAAAAAAAAAAAATGTACTAACAACAGACACATAGAACTCCAGAATGCATCCATCACAGAACAACATAATTATTGGGTCCCCTCGTATTTTCCCCTCAGACAGGAAATATCGTCTGCCTGACCTTTACCTCTATCAGCCTAAGAACTTAAGAAAATACTTGTTTACAATAACTGTGTGGGCTGAAGAAAGAAAAACATATTGTCTTCACCATTATGATGAAATTGTTCATTACTAACGGTTTTCCTCCAAGGCACAAGTCAGGTTTTCTATTTGGAATTGCTATCAACATCAGCAATAGTTATTTGGAATAGTTTATTAGTTTAGGGAGTTTAAGTGCCACACTGAGTCTGTGGTTGGTTTGAAGGAAAATGGATAGTGAGAGTGCTTTGTGGATTTCAAATATAAGTCGTCAGTTTTCTGGCAGCTTCCATTGTTTAATACCATGTTATAGAGGTTGCATGATGAAATATGATTGGTTAAAATTTTCTATTTACTTTCTGAAGTTATAGTGGTCTTTTTTTTTTTTTAACTATAGTCAACTTGGTTATCTACATAGGAAACATGCCTGTATACTGAGAAGACTTGCTTCGTGTTGATTATCAGCATCAGTTTTGCAAAAGCAGCTTGACAAAAGAATCCATGCACATAATACCAGAAAGCAGAGACTATGACCAAAAACCAAAATAAAAAAAAATCAAAACTAAACTAAAAACTGGTATATTTATTAACTTATGTCTATCCAACTTGGGATTTCATACATCCACTTCAACTTACAATAAAAGGGATGAGATCCGGTTAGAAATCTTTCTTGAGGAAAACAGAAATAATACACGTTCTTGATAAAACCTCAGCGAGATCAGGAGGAAACTCACGCATGTTCGATTCTCTTTGAGCTCTGGAGGAGCCTATCCATGCAAATCAAGACACTAAGGCCCGCTGAGAGCTCACAGCTCTTATCAAGGGGTTAAATCTGGAGAAAGATACAAAGAAAGGAGTTTCCTAACACACCAGGTTTACTCCCGGCAACAAGACACTGAAATTAACCCTTCTACTGCTTGGGTTTGGGGCCTTTTTAGATAAAACTGGCAGTCAGGTTAGATAAAGAATAGTTACTTAGAAGCTTTGGGAGAAGTGTGGGTTCTTCGTGGCCTTCCTGTAGCTTTGTTTTGGGGAGACTAAGATATGACAGGACAGGTTAAGAAATTATGGAAAAGGGTTACCGGCAAGTTGCAGCCAACATTCTTCTCTCTCTCTCGGTTGTTTCTTGAGAGAAAACTATCAGATAAACATACCCGGTGAAGGAAAATGGGTATTTTACTGTTCGTCTGTATTAGACCCCTATTCACGCCCTTAGACTAGTAATGCATTTTAAAAATATTCTAGACATGGAGACTTGTCCTAATAATTACCAAAACACCACCAGCTAATTGTACACCTCTGCTTAAAAACAAAGGGCAGGAAACCAGCAGAGAGGAACTGGTCAGGACGTAATCGCTTTACAAATTTTAAAGTACTGAAAGATCATTTCGTTTTAAATTCGGGTTAGTACGCTTCCTAATTCTAGAGTTAAACTGCAACGCAGACCTCGCGGATCTTAAAGAGAGCTTGGAGTCCGCAGAGTCAACCGGGGTCTCCGCTAAGGCAAAAAGCTCCCCTTTTCGTCCCACCCCACGTTTTTGGAGATCTGAGATCGGGGGTAATGGGGTCATGGGGAAGCAGTAGCGAACAATTCCCCTGGGTCTACTCATCCCATTCCCGGTTCTTCTTCCCTCTGGGCAGCTCCCAGCGCGCCAGGCGCAGTCAGTTCGGGAACTCACCCTCCCCAGCAGCCAAGCCCCGCCAGGCCCGGAGCTGTGAGCCAAAGCGCGAGATCAAACCGAGCCAAACGGGCTGTTCCAAGTTGTTTCTTTTCCTAGAACCCGGGAGGGACCTCATCACCAGGAAAACCTACCCACCAGCCACTCGCCACCGGCGGCAGAAAAGTGAGCCGCGCGCGCAACACGGCCAGCCGGACTGCGGGGACCCCAGGAGCGCAGGGCGGAGGAGCAGCGCGACGGGAGAAGGAGCGCTGGCGGCGCGGCCGGGAAGGAGCAAGGGAGGGGGCAGAAGGAAGAGTAGGGGAGGGAGGCCAGAAGCCAGAGCAGCCGGGCAGCCCCGGAGGAGCCCCGAGCAAGTTGCCACGGGAGCCCTAATCCTCTCCCGCGGGCTCGCCGAGCGGTCAGTGGCTCACGGCGGCGACGAGGCTGAAATATGATAATCAGAACAGCTGCGCCGCGCGCCCCGCAGCCAATGGGCGCGGCGCTCGCCTGACGTCCCCGCGCGCTGCGTCAGACCAATGGCGATGGAGCTGAGTTGGAGCAGAGAAGTTTGAGTAAGAGATAAGGAAGAGAGGTGCCGAGCCGCACCGAGTCTGCCGCAGCCGCAGCGCCTCCGCTCCGTCAGCTCCGCCGGCTTAAATTGGACTCCCGGATCCAAGAGGGCGCGGTGCAGTCGGGCAGCGGCTCTCTCAGCGTTGGCAACCCCCGGGGCCACTATTTCCCACTTAGCCACAGCTCCAGCATCCTCTCTGTGGGCTGTTCACCAACTGTACAACCACCATTTCACTGTGGACATTACTCCCTCTTACAGATATGGGAGACATGGGAGATCCACCAAAAAGTAAGAGGCTGTTTTACCTTGTGGGGCTCGGTGTGCTGGTGTTGTGCGGGGGTCTCTCTCAGGCACGGGTGCCAAGGGCTCTTCGGAGTTGGAGTCATTGCCTCGAGAGACAGAGAGAGAAGGTGGCTTTTTCTAATTGCCGCCACGCCTGCATGCTTTGCTATAGGTTCTGATCTTCGGGAAACTGAGTGTACCTTGTATTTAAATTCGCCTGTGTGCCCTCCAAAACCCTAGCCTTCTGGTGCTAAGTGGTTTCCTGCTCCGGAATTCTGTGCTCTCCCGAGAAGGTTATTCTGTTGCAGAGGTCTGCCGGCACATACAATACCGGAGATGTGAATTAGCATTAGACTTGCAAAAGAGAACCAGTGACAACTGTATTGATGTCTGCTCTTGCTAACAATAACCAGTCCTATGTGCTATTTAAGAGCTTGCTTCATGGAAAATATAGACATCCCTGCATTTACTTAACGCTTCTAGTCAAAACCTTTTCTTTGACTTGATTTATCCTTAATCTTTCCCAGTGATTATAGCAAAGAGGGAAGAGGGAGGAAAAAGAAATACAAAATGAACGGGTTTGATGGCATGCTAGGCTTACAAATGTAGACTATTCAAATCTGCATTTTACATATATTCCACCGCCTTTTTAAACGAGTCAAGGTTTTGATGGCACACTTCAATTACCATCCCAAAGTGCAATACTCTTAAAGAAAGAAAGAAAGGGAAAAAAAAAAAAACTCCCAGAGAACGCCCTATAAGAGAACGACACTAAAAGTGTGTTTATCTCTGTAGGAAGTAAACGGTTAGTCAATCATGTATTTATTTTCATTTCAGAAAAACGTCTGATTTCCTTATGTGTTGGTTGCGGCAATCAAATTCACGATCAGTATATTCTGAGGGTTTCTCCGGATTTGGAATGGCATGCGGCATGTTTGAAATGTGCGGAGTGTAATCAGTATTTGGACGAGAGCTGTACGTGCTTTGTTAGAGATGGGAAAACCTACTGTAAAAGAGATTATATCAGGTACGCCATTTATACTGCTTCCTTAATTTTGTGAGATTTCCCTGTCTTTCCCCACTCTTTATTTATTATTTGGTGTGGCTTTGTATTTTTGCGAAGTTTGCCTTAGTTGGGTCCAGCATGCTAAAGTTACCCAGTACATATGTTACATAAATTAAACTATGCTGTTCATTTCACTGATTATGCAAAAGACCCCACAACACCCAATATCCAGTAGTTTTCATAAATTATGTGGTATTGAAGCTTGTTTAATCGCTCTTGGAATTTGTGATGTTCAAATTATTTTCTTCTTGTATCCTTCCCCTTCTATAACAAAAAAATTAAAGGCGGAAAAGTTTGGATTTTTGGACTTTAAAAAAATGTTGTTTTTTATTGTACATGCAGTATTTTTTTCTTTTCTGTATAGGTATTTTAGTTCAGTATTTTATTAGTAACTTACAAATTTTTTGGAGGTGTCAATTTAATGGGCAAAATAAAAGTTTGACCCAAGCATGTTTAAAGATGCATCTTGAAAGAACAAATAGAAGTATTGAGCCTTTTACTTTTAGGGTAAGAGTTTCTACCTGGAAAATGTTAAAACCAACCCAAATATGCCCTGCAAAAAGACCCGAAATTTAATCTTTTTAAATATTAACCCTTTGGTGACATCTGACTGTCTTTTCTTTCTTATCTTATCTGAGCTGATGAATTAGACAGAGGAGATCAAATTGCCCATCATCTGTCTACGAACAATTGGTATATTTAGATAATTGAACAGCTTCCTTTCTCACATTAAAATCTGGTAACTGATAAAATGAGCAAATTTCCCATACTGACAAGACTACAACCACATAAGAAACTTTCTGAGTTTTTTTTCTTTCAATTTCTTCTGTCTAAACTTCATGCTTTGTTAATTGAAGATTTTCTCTGACCTGTGTGTGTGTGTGTGTGTGTGTGTGTGTGTGTGTGTGAGAGAGAGAGAGAGAGAGAGAGCTTCATTTTCTACTTTAGAAAGCCAATAGAATTTCTAAAGAAAATTTTATCGTTTCAATAATAGAAGAGATAACACTTTCACAATTATGTTAAATAATATCAAAATTATATATTTAAAATTTTTTTCTTTAGTGACTATTAACAAGAAAATAGCTTTTGTAAGTCATTTTCTAGAGCTGAGAACTCATGAAAGCTTAGTTAAGATTTAAGTATGCAGTTAGAATTTTTTCTGCTCACTTAATGTCCAGGGTTTTTTTTCTTATTTTAAAATCATGAAATGGAGAGTAGAATCTTAATAGATACAACTGAACAGTGCGGAGAAAAAAAAAACGTTTATTAATACTTTAATGGAGGTGGGAGAAATGTAGGAGGAAATAGGGGAAGTGGGAACTGGAGGAAGGGGGAGGGGTTTCCCAAATTGTTTGGTCACAAGCAAGGTAAAGTCCTCATCCTATGAAATGGAAGATCTCACATAGAGTAGGCGGAGGGAGGCAAAACTTTTGAATCTACCTTAACCTCTGACAAATGAGCTGTTTTCATTGTTTACTTGATTGGTGTGTGAACTCTAGATTGTGGAGAGGGAAAGCTCACTTCGCACCTACAGGAGTATCTTTACTCCTATGGAGATAGTGTTTTGCTCAATTGCATACAGACCTGCATGTGCCTAATTCTGGATAGATGTTTGTAAAAGGAGCCAATCGTGTCTCTCTGTCTCTCTGTCTCTCTGTCTCTCTGTCTCTCTGTCTCTCTGTCTCTCTCTCTCTCTCTCTCTTTCTCTCTCTCTCTTTTTTAATCTCTCTCTCTCTCCCCCTCTCCCTCCCTCCCTCTCTCCTGACCCCCCCCCCACTTTCTCTCTCTCCCTTTCTCCCCATCCTCCTCCTAGGCTCTCTTCCTCCTTCCTAACCACCACCCCCACTTTTTGAAATCCTGTAGTTGGACAAGGAGACAGACCATTTAAATCTCCAAATGCCTTTCTCCCCTTGGGGGAGTGAGGTGCCCCCTTCCCTGTTTCCTGCGAATATTTTCCTCTATTCTGTTTGTAGGAATGCCCCTGCTTCTGTTATTACTGGTACACTGAGAGGGGGCCAGGTCAGTGCTGCAGAGAAGGAACCTGCAAAGATTGTTCCTTGATAAAGAAAGGTCAGCATTAAGAAAAACCTTAGAAGTGGATTTTTTTTGGGGGGGGTGGTCATAGCTTTAAGAAAATTGAAATAGAGGTAGATGTTTCAGCTGTAACTTGAAAAAGATTGAGGGAGCAGAAGCCGATTTTAAAAATAATGAAAGGAAGACTGTAGAGGAAACTTTCAATTAACATTGTTGCCTGAGGAAAAATCTTTAGTTCCAGAAAAACTGCCGTGGACTTGTGCAAGAGAGGAGATCTGGAAACCCTCAGGTTTCATTTTGTTATTCTGCTTGAGCATCGTGTGTGTTTGCAAACCGAGTGGTGTGACAATCTCATCTCCGACCTTTTTTTCTCTTGGATAGAGGCCTTTTATTTTATTTTTATTTATTTTATTTATTTATTTTTTTTACAGTTTTAGAGTCATTTCTAGTAGCAGAAATTGAGGCACAGAGAGGCGAAAGTGTGGGGCCAGGGGCTACCGGAGTCCCCATGGACTCCATCCTTTTGAAGAGCTGCGGATGTAGGGCCACCCTGCGACTGATCGCTAGGGCAGCCGCCCCGAGTATAGAACACATCAAACATTTTTCCTTGGTATGGACTGGCTGTGTGAATCAAAACACGGAGGTTTATAGGGAGGAAAAAAGGGAATAAAAGAAAAGGAAAGGGAGGAGAGAGAGAAACCTAATCATATGTATTCTTCCATTCCCAGCTTGTCTGCAAATGCTGATTTCAGTGTCTCAGGGCCTTGGTGGCCTGGCTCGCCGGCAGTCTTGGGCCGGGGCAGTGTCCGCCTGAAGTGACTCCCTCTCCCTGTGCTTCTCTCCCCGCCCCGGGCCGGGTCCCCGCGCAGGTTGTACGGGATCAAATGCGCCAAGTGCAGCATCGGCTTCAGCAAGAACGACTTCGTGATGCGCGCCCGTTCCAAGGTGTACCACATCGAGTGTTTCCGCTGCGTGGCCTGCAGCCGCCAGCTTATCCCCGGGGACGAGTTCGCGCTGCGGGAGGACGGGCTCTTCTGCCGCGCGGACCATGACGTGGTGGAGAGAGCCAGCCTGGGCGCCGGCGACCCACTCAGCCCTCTGCATCCCGCGCGGCCGCTGCAAATGGCAGGTACTCCTCGGCCCGGAGGGAGGCCCGGCCCCGGGATGCGGGCGCCAGGCTAGGCCAGCGCCGCCTTCGCCAGCGCGCTGGCGGCTGCAGCAACCCTCGTAGCTGCTGGGCGGTCGATGTGGCGGCGGCGGCGGCGGCCTGCAGTTAACTGAAGTGTTCTGAGTGCAGTTTGTACTGTGCTTCGCCCTTTTGCAGCAAGGTTCAATGCACTCCTTGTCTCCCTTGACTCTCGCAGCACACCTACACGTCTGTGTGTCTATATATGGGTGCACATGAATGCACACCCCTTGTGCACATATGTATACACACGCCCAAACAGTACTTCCAGCTCACCTTGGCCTTCAAGTCTTGGCTTACTGAAAACGGGCATCAGCTCCCCGCCAGGTATTCTCCATTCTGTGGCCTAATTAAAGGGGTGGAGCTCTAGGCCCCTGGAGTTTCCTCCTCTAATCCAGTGAAGGAAGTTTAGGTTGCCTTAAGTCATTTAGCCTCTCACGTCGTTTTTCCTTGTGAACTGCCCCACACTCCAGAACGTTTTTAAATTTTATTTTTATCCTTTTGTGAGAAAATGAACCTGAAAAGATACAGTCTTAATAACTGCAGGCCATTGCACAGAGCTGTAATTTAAAACTGTCAACAAGCTAATCTGTGGTAATCACCTTTTAAAGGGAGCCTGCCTCTTTAAACCATTCATTCTCAGCGATTTGGTGAGAATTTCATTTTCGGGCCTGTGGCTGTAACACTAAATTGACCCCATAGGTGTTGACCTGACCCTAGGGAGTCCTGGAAGGTGTAGGATTTGTACATACAGATCAGAGGTATTTTTCCCCAGGAAGGAGGGTAGAAACAGCAAGGCCCACCAGGAGGGGCCAGGGGTAAGAAGGCAGACAGTGTTTCCAGTACTGCCTTGCAGGTCTTGAATAGATCTGCGTCCCCCCATCCTGCCCCCCCTGCACATTTTTTAAGTATCAATTCCCACTAAACACTGGCTGAGAAAACTACAGCTCTTTCCCCTCTGCTTTCTGGCAGCTCTAAGAATTGTCCTTGGGGATTTGTGACTAGCGTGCACTTGGGGGGGGGGGCGGGAAGCCAGAGGTGGCAACTTCTGTTCCCTGCAATCTGTACTCTCTCTACTTCTGGGAGCATATATAGGAAGCCAAATTCTTGGGAGGGAGTCGGAAAACAATGCTTCCCAGCTGTCCTTTATCTAGAGCCTAGGTAGTCCAACAGTTTCAGTTTTCCTTCACTTGGGGTCAGCCCATCTTGGAAACATGCAGGTAGGTTTAGTACTAAGAAAGATCAGGACTGGAGAGATGGCCTAAACACTGCAGTTTCATGAGTTTTAGCCTCTTGATATTAGTGTCTCCTACAGACTTAAATTCAAGGATTTCTGGCAGAATTTTCTTCAACCTCTGCATTGCAGACATCTTGGCTGGTGTAGAGTCTCTGGCTGTCACTGGGGTGTTCTGAGTTACCTTCCTGGTACCATCTAGCCATTCTCCCAAGAGTCCAGAAGTGGGGGGGGGGGGGAGCACTCAGTTGACCTGGGCCTAGTTTGTAGGGAGGAAAAACAGTGCTGAAAGGTGCCACCCCTGCTACAAGAGGGGGACAGGCCCTGAGACTTGTGCCCCATTGCTAATACTGTGTTGACATGAGCAAAGGTGGAGGCTGTGTTTCCCCTGGATTCCTAGGCATTCACCTCCGAGATTAGAAACAACATTTTATTCACCTTTTCTCTTCTTTCACATGCACCTCTACTGCCCCTGCGTTGTCAGTCGAGGCTGCAAAGTTCTGGTCATTGTCTGGGAGCGGGGCAGTGGCAGGTGAGTGCCTGGCCCGCGCTCACGGCGTTCTTTACCCCGCAGCCGAGCCCATCTCCGCCCGGCAGCCAGCCCTGCGGCCCCATGTCCATAAGCAGCCCGAGAAGACCACCCGCGTGCGGACTGTGCTGAACGAGAAGCAGCTGCACACCTTGCGGACCTGCTATGCCGCCAACCCGAGGCCCGATGCGCTCATGAAGGAGCAACTAGTGGAGATGACTGGCCTCAGCCCGCGCGTGATCCGGGTCTGGTTTCAGAACAAGCGGTGCAAGGACAAGAAGCGGAGCATCATGATGAAGCAGCTCCAGCAGCAGCAGCCCAATGACAAAACTGTGAGTGGCCCAGGGGCTGGGCAGGGGACCCAAGGGAAGCAGAGGAGGCATGGAGGCATGCCAGGTGTGTGCCGGCTGCCCAGCTTGGCTGGTACTGACTGGATTTCTATCATACTTTGGAACGGGAGTCCTGACCGGTGGCCACTCACCCCCACCTAAGCCCGGGGTGGGGGTGGGGGTGGGGGCGAGGAGAGGCAACCATCATTGCCAAGCCCACCAGGGAGGGCCCGCCTGGTCTAGGAGGCTGCTCCTGGGGTTGGAGCAGCTGCCCACACCCATAGCCTGGGTGGGTGGGCTCATGCCCTTCAACTTTGCTCCCACAGTGAACCAGAAAAACATGATCTCTCCCCTCTGTGGGTAGGCAGCAGCAAGGCCTGGCTCTGGTTTTGCCAACATTTGAGATTGTCCGTTCCTCTAGCACTGAAGAGGAGAGATGAACAACTCCTCAGCTTCCTGTCAAATCCAGGGGTACAGGGGTGGGTCATCCCGGGGTTCTCACCCCCCCCCCACTCCGCATGCACACACACACACACACACACACACACTGGGCTAGGCCTGCTGTAGATCCTTTAGGCCAGGAAGGCTCCCCAATGTGACTTGCAAAAACAAGGCAACCTCTGCTCAAGGTCAGGCCCAGGCTTCCAGAGATGTCAGGCCCTTGGCACTGTTATCCATGATTATCCCCGGCTGCTCCTACCCCGCAGGCTTTCTGCTTAAAGTAATCCAAAGAGTTCCGTTTTGTTTTTTTGTTTTCTTTTGTTTTTCCTTTTGCCTTTTACTGCTTCAACCCTATTTTTAAATACCATAAAACCCACTGTCATTAAACTTGGCAGGCTGGCCAAGACCACGCCAGGACACTTTCGAAGCTGGTTAGTACGCAATAACACAATAGCCTCCAGACCCAAAGGATTGAGGGTGGGGGCTGGGTCTGCAGAGATCTGCCTGGAGAAAATCTAGGCGAAAATCTTAACTAAGTGAAATTGCCCAGAAAAGCACCATGTCTAGAGTGAAGGGAGGCCTGTCCTACCTCACCTTTCTACTTCTGGGAGGCTATAGTCTGGGAAGTGAGGCAGGAAGAATTGGGAAGAGCTGTGAGTATAAGGGAAAGAAGAAAGTTGTAATAGATTTTGGTTTAATAAGGTCCAAGCAGACTTAATAATCCAGCTCACAGAAGCAGAAAAACAAAACACAGTAAAACAAAACTGAACTCCCACTAATATTCATACGTACAGCAGATTAACTGAATCAATAAAGGCCACAGTGTAGATAAGATAATACCAGGGTATATTTGCTTAGCCTGTGCAGACAATGGAGGGAGGGAGTTTGCTTATTAACATGTTGGGATGGGGGGGGCCTATTCACAGAATATCCAGGGTATGACAGGAACTCCCATGGTGGCTGCCAGTCCAGAGAGACACGACGGTGGCTTACAGGCAAACCCAGTGGAGGTGCAAAGTTACCAGCCACCTTGGAAAGTACTGAGTGACTTCGCCTTGCAGAGTGACATAGATCAGCCTGCTTTTCAGCAACTGGTAAGTGTCAGCTCCCAGGAGTGAGGAGGCGGAATCTCCAACAGAAAGGAAATTCTGGTTTAACTGTTACACAATGGAAGATTCAGGGGTGGTTGCCTCCCCGGCCCCAGGGTTGGGGAAAGATGAAGGAGGTGTGTGTGGTGAAGGGAAGGAGGCAAGCTCGCAAAAAAAAAAAACAAACAACAAAAAAAAAAACCCAAACCTTTTGTGAGGCTTTTTTTATGAGAGTTCGTCATTTGACCATATAGGTTGAATTTTCTATCAATCAATCCTGCTTTGATGTATTAATTGCAAGGTGCCTAACTAAACAGACATGCATGGGAAGGTATACAGGGTTGCAAAATCATACCTCTTAGACTTTTAAGTTGGAAGGGGCTTTAGAGATCGCCTTGACATTTTAATCAGCAATTAGGTAAACTTACTCCCTTCTTGGCTCTTAGAGAATGGTATATTTAAGGACCTAAATCAAGGTTTTTGTAATAATCAACTTTGAAATACATTATGTTATTATCAGTGAGCAGCAGTCATTTGTCTGGGTGGAGTTTTCAAATAAATCAGTAAAGAGTTCAGTTATTGGAAGATATGATTGATACTTTTTGTTACTATATTCATTTCTGAAACTCTTCATCTAAAATGTAGTACTGCTTAAATATTTTTAAGTGTATAAGTTCAGCCATCATACATAGCCACATACTGTGGGGCATGGTAATATGTGTTTTAGCATTAATATGTTTTACACATCCAGAAAAGAGAAAATGACTCACTTTTTGCCTACAGAAAGCTTAAGGGTCAAGATAAATAAGATAATTAAATATATGGCCGTTGTGATATGGTTTATGTACACATAAGATTGTTTTCTTTGAATAGTAAATAGCTCTATAGAATCTTATTCTGTAAAACAAGATCTTTCCTAAAAATCTATTCCTGTTATTGGAAATGAAGCTCTAGTTGCTTTGTGGGTAACTTTTACCCTCACATTTACTAGAGGAGTATTTTCTTCCTCTGTGGCAACAGTTAAGTAATAGGCCAGAGTCAGTGGTCAAGAAGGCTCGGCCCAGGTTTATGTCTGTAAGTGGGCCAGTCTAGAACCTAGGCAAATTTTAGATGACCCTTGACCTTACAATGGGGAAGTTTAACTGGGTAGATAGGAAAGTAGACCTTGGAATTAGGAAAAAAGAACTTACTTTAAAGTCAAGTTAATCTTATGAGTTGAAGAACACATGTATCATAGAGGGCAGGTAGGGGAGGGTTCAGGGCAGCCAAGTGTTTGCAGCTTCTGAAACTTCAGTGTCAGATTTGTGCAGTAGAAGGGGAGCCAAGGCAGGAGGCGGGGGTCGGGGGCAGGGCGAAGGAGGTTTACAACAGCAACACAGTACTTTCGGCTTAAAAGAAGGAGCCAGATATTTATAACACGATGACGTTATAATATATGGGTCTCCTCTTGGAAGGAAGAGCCTGATTTAAAGAGAAAGAGAGAAAGAGAAAACCCAAAAGGCAGCAGGACCAACAACAAGGAAGAAACCCACGCTGTGAACCCTCTGAGGAGTTAATCATTGTTCTGTGGAGCCTCCTCTGAATCACCCGTCACACGATCTGAGCGTGTGTTATGGATTTTCCAATTCAAGAAGAGAGGCTTTGATGCCTGGAGACTGAGAACTCGCCTGCTCCCAGGGCAACATGTAGCTGGCAGGATAATTTTATTTCGAGCATGCATGATAGAGTTGCGATGCCATTTTACAGTGGGAAACACGTTTGTTCTTAAATAATTTAACGCAACATAATGTTGGGAATTCAGTTTCAGTTAAAACAGAGATCTCTTGGAAGATGGGAAAACGAGAAGATTTCCTCTCAAATTCCTTTCCTTGTAGGCTTTCTTTAAGCCTGTTAAAGTTCAATTATAAATGCTGTTACCTCTGTCTACATATCTGTCTCTCTATACACATTTATATGTTCATACACATAAGTTTATAATCATTTTATGAATATGATCACAGCCTCCTTTATTCATTTCTCAACCTTCTATGCAGGTAAATTTTTCAGAAGGAGGACCGGGCTCTAATTCCACTGGCAGTGAAGTGGCGTCGATGTCCTCTCAACTCCCAGATACACCTAACAGCATGGTAGCCAGTCCTATTGAGGCATGAGGAACATTCATTCAGATGTATTTTTTTCCCTGTTGGAGAAAGTGGGAAATTATAATGTTGAACTCCAAAACAAAAGTATTTAACGACCCTGTCAATGAAAACTGAATTGAGAAATGAATGCTCCATGAAATGCACGAAGTCTTTTTTAATGACAAGGTGATATGGTAGCAACACTGTGAAGACAATCATGGGATTTTACTAGAATTAAACAACAAACAAAATCCAGACCCAATATACGCTATCCAATGACCTTAGGAGGACTGAAAAAAAAAAAGAAAAAGACGTTTTAAAACGTAGAGGATTATATTCAAGGATCTCAAAAAAAGCATTTTCATTTCACTACACATCTAGAGAAAAGCAGAAATAGAGATTTTCTAGTCCATCCTATTCTGAATGGTGCTGTTTCTATATTGGTCAATGCCTTGCCAAACAGGAGCTCCAGCAAACGAGCAGGAAGAGAAACTGGCCTCCTTGGCTGAAAGGGTCCTTTCAGGAAGGTGGAGCTGCTTTGGTTTGCGATGTTTTTAGTTGACTTTAACAAGGGGTTAATTGACATTCTGGGTTTCTTAGCATGTCCTGTATCTGGTTTCGTTTTTTTTTTTTTCTTTTTGCCCCTTCCCCCTCCTTTTTTTTTGAGATCCATCCTCTATCAAGAAGTCTGAAGCGACTTTAAAGGTTTTTGAATTCAGATTTAAAAACCAACTTATAAAGCATTGCAACAAGGTTACCTCTATTTTGTCACAAGCGTCTCGGGATTGTGTTTGACTTGTGTCTGTCCAAGAACTTTTCCCCCAAAGATGTGTATAGTTATTGGTTAAAATGACTGTTTCGCTCTGGAAATAAAGAGGAAAAAAAGGAAACCTTTTTTTTGTTTGCTCTTGCATTGCAAAAATTATAAAGTAATTTATTATTTATTGTCGGAAGACTTGCCACTTTTCATGTCACTTGACATTTTTTGTTTGCTGAAGTAAAAAAAAAGAAAGATAAAGGTTGTACCGTGGTCTTTGAATTATATGTCTAATTCTATGTGTTTTGTCTTTTTTCTTAAATATTATGTGAAATCAAAGCGCCATATGTAGGATTATATCTTCAGGACTATTTCACTAATAAACGTTTGGCATAGATAAATAAATAAATGCAATGATCCAGGGTCCCTCTTTTATGTTTACAAGTAAGCATTAAAATGTATGAAATTAAGTACTGCATGTGAATGGGGGTAAACTGACATACAATAGGTGTGATGTTTTATTGCAAATAGTTACCGGTAGAGTTTGCAAGTTTGCATTGCTACAGTAGATCAAAACTGGTTGGAAGCTTTTAGTTCTCAGCTGTATGTTACTGGGTTTTGAAAATAAGAAGCTATCTTCTGTCCTGCTCCCCACCTTTCCTTCCTTCTGTCTGTTCTCTTGCCCTACCCTTACCCCACCCAACATAAGAAGAGGGTCCTGCGTAAAGTGGGTTTTCATTCTGAGTCACTTTTATTTTCTTAGAGTAAGTGCTTTATACCAAAGTCTCCTGCTTAGGATTGTTGAAATGACCCATATTTCAAGTATAAGCTCTTGCTAAAAGAGGCTTTCTGCCTAGCCAGTGAGGTATGACCATTATTTACCAGAGGCGGCTGTCAGCGGATTGAGAAATGCTGCTTTATTTGCGCAGGAAGAACAGGCCGAGAGAGGAGAGAGGTTTTTTTTTTTTTTTTTTTTTTTCCCCCAGCAATTCCCAGACCAGTCAGCTTGTGTTTTCTTGTTCCCCTACCCCCGCTGTCCCCTTCTCCAGCTTGTTCCCTAACCCCGACCCCTTGTCTTCTCCCGCAATTCCAGTTTCAAACCTCTTGGAGGGGTGACTGGTCCCGACAGAGCGCCGTGGCCGAGGTTCCGTTGGGAAACCGCTTTTTGTGGGATGGGGACACGGTCGCATGCTCTGCAGGCCCCCATCAGTGGTCGGGACGTGTACTTGCCCTCCAACACGTTTTCCTCCCTGGCATTTAGCAGTAGTTCCTGTGTGAGAGGCAGAACCCGGGGCCGGGTAAATGCGCCGTTCGAAATCAGGCTTCTCGGTGCTTCTTCGTTTGCGGGTGTAGAGGTAGAATTTGGGGCTCACGCTGTCCCCTCTCGTTCCTTCCCCCAGGATGATACCTTGACTCTTTAGAAACTGGATTCATTTGTACACGCAAGTGCAATTCCATTTTAAATATCTTATAACTGGGAATAAATGCGAAAGCTAACATAGCCTAACCGTGTGCCTGTGGCGTGTGCCCCTCGGACGCCTGCCAGGGACCAGGGCGGAGGCCCGGCTGAGGCTGGCGACCCCCGCCGCTCCCAGCTCTCAGGTCGCTTTCCTCCTCTCCAAACCTGCGCGCATGTCGCAAACGAGACTCAATTAGGCTTTTGTTTGGCATCGTTCTACATAACGGGTTAATTACAGGCTCTCACGTGGGGGCAGAGGAAAAACAAACTTTGCATTGAAAATGTTACAGTGCATTAGACATGCCCGTTGATTACTTTGATTGTTGTGTCTGATTCTTGACAGAGGGGTAATAATTTGGCCGGTGGTAATAATGGCTTGTAGTCGTCTGTTGAGAAAAAACAAGAGTTATGTCTTATCTCACACAGATCTTGTCCGGGGAAAGCCCCCCCCCCCTTTTTTCCTTTGTCCTTTTCTCTCTTGTCTCTCTCCTCTAATCTCTGGCACCGACTTGACTCTTAGCTTCCGGTTCACAATGTAGATTTGTGCGCCTTTTGGGTTTTCCTTTTTCCTTACCATCATACCTCGGATGGCTAATAAGTACAAAGATGGCAGGTCCAACGTAAATATTGGTATTATGCGTGCACAGTTACTAGTCACCCAAGCCCTGGAGGACTCTTTTTAGAACATTAGCACATACAGATGAGAAAAACTTTATTTAGGGTTTGAATGCAATGGGTCTTAAGTGAGGCACACATCTTTGTGATGCTTTTTCATCCTGACGTTTATTTCTAAGATTAGGGGTGGTGGGGGGGGTAGGGGGGGATGTTTTACATATACAGATGTCAGTCTATTCTGAAGTCCACAGCTTGAATTTAAGTACAGTAATTTGGGAGGGGAGTGATGAATGATTTGGTTTCACTTGCTAGATTCAAGATATTTGTTGCCTGATGGCTGAGAATGGATTGATGGGTCGATAGCATTCTCGTTCTTGTATTATTCATAGGAAAGGTGTGTTCCTTCTAGACTCCTCAGCATGTGCTTTAAAATGTGTAGCTGAAATGTCTTCTTGTTTGCAAACCATCTCTTGCACACACTCTCTCTTTCCCCCTGCACACCTCTGGAGACCTAGTTTTGAGCTGTGCTCTTCTAATGAAATTCCTCCTGTTTGCTATTATCTTTGATCCTCCCTCCCTTATTTCTTTGAATTCTTCCTTCTGGACATTATGACTCATTTCCTCTAGCTTCTGCAAGCTAAAATTTAATGCAACTGAAAACATCCAGGACGCTCCCCTTAAGTCAAGGAATCCATATCAATATCTATACTCCCCTCCCCCGCCGCCACTGTTGAAGAGCAGTAACAACTATTTCAGTCTACTGTCTCTTTCCCTTTTATCATATGGACCTGGTTTTTCTTACCATTAAAAAAGTCTTTTCTAGGAATCATATATTCAAAGAAATTTTTTCTTCATTGAAATTACATTTCTGGTTATTGGAGATTCTATGTGAGTGTGTGTACCCACTTACCAATTCACTTTTTTTGGAATTAAAACTTAAATAGATGACTTTGTAATGCTCTGCTATTTATCTTGATTGTTAAATGCATCCTATGGACCTCTTTTCTGGTCTATCTTACTCTTGACTACTGGCCAAAAAAGGACCATGTTCTTTTAAGGTACCTAGAAGTACTTTGCATTTCCCCAGCACCTTAATTTTTAAGCCATAAGGTCGTTCTTACTGAATTATCTTTTGTAAGTCTCATGTAGATTTACTTAGCTTTTCCCTTTTTTCTTGAAAAAAAGAAAAAGGAAAAAAAAAAGTTAAAACTCAGTCCAAACCACCAGAAGAGCTATGTTTGGATGGAAACAAGTCAGCTTGAGTTTTTAATCTCACCCCTAATGCAAGTAAACTAAGCAGAAAGTACATATTTTATTATTTATAAAGTTCAGTTTAGTCAACTTTGTAAAGGAGATTTCTAATAGATATTATGCTTGAGTTCTATTCATTAAGGATTATTTACTTCCTCTCTGCTAATCAGTTAAAGATCATATCACAAGGCAACTCAAATTTTCTTTGGGGTCGCTGGGAGAAAGGAGGATGGGATTATTTTAGTGCCTTTATTTAAAAAGTGTTACCTTCGAATATGATTCTAAATCTTGAATTCTCCTTAACTATGTAAAATAAAAACAATAAACTTGTACAGTGTGAGTTGGTTGGTGTTTTTAAACTAAAGTGCAAGTAGTTAATTCAGGGTGCTAGCAGCCAATTTTGTTTACTGATCTTTTCTGATTGTTGTTTTCTTGATAACTGAGCAAGCCACTGAATGGCTGTTTGAGCCCAGGCGCCACAAACATAAACTTCACAGCTTACAATGTCCCAAGTCGTGATGGAGGATCTCTCCACACCTCCCAAGACTTCTGAAGTGTAGACAGAGAAGTTGGTTCACAGGGAGCTAAGGAGGGGGAGGGCAGGGAGGGAAGGCTGCTGAGTGTTTGTTGTGAGCATTGTTACTATCATATCCTTTAATTTTTATGGTGCTTAAGTTGTTGGCTCTGAGAAGCTAGTTTCTGTCCCTTGGAGAGTCCGGTTTCTTCCCAAAGCCACACTAAAGACTACTTGATTCTTTTTATTCTTTGAAAATGTATTTTGCAAATCTTCCTGCTTGATGATCCCTTTGCAGAAGTGCTCAGCAGTGATAAGCAAAGCATTGTAAAAAGACCCTCCCCCCCCCAAATGGCATGCCTGATTTGGGGGGAAAGATACGGGGTAAGATTACTTTTCTCCAGGTGGGAAGAAAAGAAACACTGACCTGCCCTTTACGACAGGTCTCCTGTGGGAGATTCTGCTGAGCTCTCTCCACACTTGGGATACTCTTAACATTCTATTGATCTAAAGTTCCTGTTCCTTTCGGGGTGATGTTATTTGTGGATTTGATTACGTGAGTGACTTATTTTTGCCCGTCGTCCTAGTGGTTTTCCCCTCTGGTGCATTTCCTAAGTCCAGCAGGCAGGGCAGCACCTATCTGCACTGGTATGGGTGGGTGCTAGGAATGGAAGACCCCGACACTGGTCTAACCAGCCCCGCGACTCTCTCAGGCGAGTCAGCCCTTGATCCCTTAAAGAAGGGACAGTCGTGGTCCGGGAAAGGAAAAAAGGGGTGTTGCTGGGCCCTTCTCTTTCAGGAGTTGATCAGGTTGGCAGATCTGGAGGGCTAATCCAAACAAGGCGCTTGACTTGTGAGGTCGCGAGTCTAGACAGAGCTGGTGGCTCGGCGGCTGCTTATCTTACCCTGGAATCAGCCGAAGAGGCGCTCCCTGGCCCACAGCGCGGCGCAGACGGCACAACAAACACAGCACCTGAGGCTTTACAGCTCGCTTTATTGTTTAATGGGGAATGCTGCAAAACAGTCATTTGTTTTCTCGGCCTCGAACCCCGGCTGCTTAGAGTTGCACGGGCCATGAACGCTGCGTGAGGGGTGTGTGCCAGAGCCTCGCAGTCGCTCCGCGGGTGCGGGAGGACGTGCGCAGAGACGCTCCCGCTCCCTCCTCTTCCCCCCAAGCCCTCTGCTGCGAGGGCCTGCAGGAAACCCAACCGCTACCCTGTTCTTTATTCCGAACCCCGGAGATGGAAGGACTGTGGGGAGAAAGCTTAAAGCGAGGTGTCTTGAACTAATCCCGTATCGCCTCTGCTGCCTGGAAATGACAATTCTTTGTGCTGTAGCCACTTATGGTTTGCGGGGTCTGTGGGCTCTGACTCAAGGGCGATCAATAAAACGTTTAGTTCAGTAATAAGCTGCTTTATTGCTCCCCCCAAATGTACCGGGAAAGATGCATCACCATCTTGAACAGGATGGAACGTTCTTTCTTTCTCCATGAGCGCAAAATAGTGGCGTGACTTTCCAGTGTTTTGCGAGGACTTCCCTGGGCAAAACATGGAAGCCTTCCTTGATTCTCTAGCTGGCCCTCATCACAGAGGCTGGCACTGTCATCCACTTGGGAGCAAAGGGACCATAAGGACAGAGCTTGCAGTGCCCTTTTTGGAATGACGGTCAAGCTTGGGGATTTATAATCAAGGATTTTGTGGCTCTCATTTTTAATTAATTGAGCGAAATTAAGTAAATTATAATTTTGGTTCTTCCCTATGGGATTTTTTTCTTGTTTCAAAAAGGAGAGTTCCTACTTACATCTTGTTATTCACTATTCTAGTTTGCAAACAACACTATATGTGTATATGTGTGTGTGTCATTGGTATAAAAGAGATAATACCACCTCTTTAAAAAGTAACCAAAAATGTAGGTGAGAGCAATTTGGTGATGTGCCTAATGTGGTGGTAATACACCCACCACCATCTCCCAGCTTGGGAGATACCGAAAAACCCACTACAGGCTTTCTTTACCCCTGCCTGGTTTCAGTCTCACAACTCTGTGTCAGATGAAAAAGCCCTACACAAGACAAAATCCAAGTTTCATGAAATTGAAGGATTTCTGAAGGGAGATGGAAAAAAGAAAAAAAATAATAGCATTTCTATCTCTAGAAAATAATCTTTAACTCAGGCAGTGACTTTTCTTTTTCTCATGGGTAAGAGTTGCTGTTTATTTTGATCTGTCACAAATACAAAGTGTTGTTTGAAACTTGTTAAACCTAGCAGGTATATGGAGATAATACGAGACAGGCCACTGAATATGGTGGGAATTGGCTTTTAAGGACAGAAGGGTTTTACTTTTTCCCAATGGCTTTTTAATTAATATTTCTTTAAAATGTTATATGTATTTTCTCACAACTTTGTACTATAAAACAGTTTTTCAATGTACAGTAAAGATGATTGGCAAATTGTTGTTTGTGCAAGTTCAGTACTGCAGTTATTATGATAATTTAAATTACTTACATTCTCAATTAGTTTTAAATAAGCTTTCTTTCTTTCATTAAAAACAAAATTGCCCAATCCTAGGTAAAAACATCTTTTGTCTTAAAAACTGCAATAATTACTTAGTAGAACTATTAATTTTTAAAATTATATATAGGAAGTTTAGTTTAGAAATAGTGTTAGCAAAGGAAAAGGTACATTTGATTTGTGGGGGGAGGACTAGAAGGAAATAGGAAAAAATGATTTAGATTTCTGAAAAGAGCATATATACTTTGAAATAGTATACTTTAAGTAATAAAGAGAAAAAATGCTAATGAGCCAAATAGTGAAAATCTCATTTAAACTCAGAATAAAATTGATGGTTTTTAAAAATTTTATAACAGTAGTTTAATAATTTTTCTTATGGGAAATTCATTCTCAAGAAGAAACATTTTAAATAAAAATAACCTGATAACAAATAACATTTAAGATTTAATTCATAAAACAAAATGAGTGACTTTATTTGTAAAATACAGTAATTTGCTTTCACTAATAATGGGTGCTGATGTCTAAAAAGATTAAGTGTGGAAAATATGGATTATCAGTTTCTAGAGAATGAAAATGCTTAGTATATTCTGAGATCATTTACTTTATTCAGTAATATATGGAAATATTTTAGAGGTTACTACTTAAAATTCGGTTTTTGTATCAAAGTACATTTCATATTTTAAAATGATGATGTATCCTTGAAGTCCTTAGAACTTCAGAGACACTAGTCACTCTTACATTTTATGCATGGCCAAAATTCTACCTATTCACCAGAAGTTGAACACTTAAAGGATAGAATATCACCAATGAAAGCTAACCTTTTAGTTCTATTAGCCCATCAATAGATTCATAAGTCTTATTAATGTTAATGGAAAATGTCTTTATGTGTCATGTGCAAAACAGGGCTTGGAAATATTTTACCCAGCAATGTCTTTGTAGCAAGTATGCTAGGGCTAAAATGACATAAGAAAAATTTCAGTCACATTTAGGCCCAGATAATACTTTAGTCTCACAAGTGAAAATGAGCATATGAAGTGGTAGGATTAGAACTGACTTTAAAATAAAAAAATAAAAAATAAAAACAAAGCATTATAGAAAAAAAAGGCCTGAAAATAACCCTCCCACCAAACCTGTTAAAGTTTTACATGTGACCCTTAGTTAACTCATAGTTTGGGAATATTCCTGCCAGACAAATGGTATAGCTTATCAACCAGTGAGATCTAGGACCAAAGTTGATATATACTACTTACTTATCATATAGGAAGATGTTCCTACTGAATTATTTACTGGAATTTGAGTGATGCTTTGTTTATTTGTTTTCATTTTTAGTGGTGATGGACTTAAAAAATTCTTATGGATTAATGTATGCATTTTTAATGTGTTTTATAGCAGCCTTTGGCTGTGGCATAGAGTTTTCTCTAGGGCAAGGCTCTGGTATTAGAATAGAATCTGTAACATTAAGAAATAAGTGATGCTTTCAGTTTCATAACTGAAAGCAACAAATAAGACAAACAAAAACTCAGACACAGACTACAATTTAGTGCTTGCAAGAGAGTTAAGGTTATAGGAGGTCAAATAAATGCTGATGGAAGGAGATTTGACTTTAGATAGTGAATACACAATACAATATACTGATTATATATTATTATTATAAAATTATGGAAACATAATTTTATTAACCAGTGCCACCTCAATAAATTTAATAAAAAATAATAAAGTACAAAATTCAAAAGCTTTAGCAATTCATAAGCAGAATTAAATAGCAAATAAAGTTTGTTAAGAACCTCAAACAAAAAAGAGAATTATGTGATGGTCCAAGAGTGTAAATGATGAATGTTGTTCATCATGAATTCTGTTTTGGTTATTCAAGTTAAAATCTTCATGATTCTTCTAGAATCATAATCCAGACTAAGAATATTTTAAATCTTTATAGAGTATATCAAGAAAGGAGTCAGTTTGTCCTAGAGCAGGAGATGCATAGTGATTGTTTCTGCCATGACATAACACTTTTGTGCTGTAAAGCACTTTACAGTCATTAGTTATGTATGAGAGCCAGCAAAATCCATTTTCCTAATGACCTCTGTACCTGTTTCTCAGCACAATTCTCAATTCCCTTGTCTTTACTTCATATGTGTAAGAGCAGAACATCAAAGAAGCAATACTTTGTCCTTGACTTCAGTGAGGACTATGGTACATCAGAGAGTGGAAACCATTTTATAGATATGCTCAGTGATGTCCACTTTCATTAGTTCCAGAAATTCAGGGCAGATGCTGAATGGATAAAGCTGAGGGTTAGGAGAGCAATGAACTAACAAAATTGTAATTTATCTTCTTAAAGCAGCAACTCTCAAACTTTTTGATGTCAGGGCCCCTTTACACTCTTTGCAATTATTGAGAATCTCAAAGAGCTTTTGTTTATGTATGTTGTATCTAGCAATATTTGTTGTATGATAAATTTAAAATGAGGATTTTGAAATATACATTTAAAATAACATAGTACATGTTAATTTAAATAACTTTTTAATGTAAAATTACTAGATTTAAAACAAAAAATAATTAGTGAAAAGAATGGAATAGATTTGGGTTTTTTTGGCAACTATTTTAAATATTTAGCTTCATAGAAGATGGCTTAATTCTCATATCTGCTTCCTTATTTAATCTGGGGCAATATCACACATCATGTACCTTCTGGAAAACTCCATGTCCATTTGTGAGAGAATGAAAATAAACAAGTAAATAATGTCTAAACATTATTATGAAAAGAGTTTTGACCTCACAGATCCCCAGAAAAGTTTTCAGGGACACTCCCTCAGGGGTCCCCAGAACAGATATTACGAATCTCTGCCTTGAATATGAGTTTTTACAAAAGAATTATAGAGAAGCTATTGCCTAAGGGAATTTAATTGCTTATATTAATACTCTAGAGATATAGGTTTGTTTTTAAGTCAAGTCTAGGTCACAGTTTTATTTTATGACTTTTCAATCAGATCAGTGTTTGATCTGAAAATCACTTATATCCAGGGCCTTGAAGGGAAAAAAAAAATTTGTGATGTTATAAAACTGAAAACTTAAGGCTTCTTTCTGAAAAACTCGAGGAGAGACAGACACATGAATGTGGACTGGTATAGGTAAAATGTACTGGGCTCCTTTATCTTTTAGAGATTGTTTTTTAACCTTTTTCCTAGTGAAGTTGTGGAGGATGATGAACACTGAAATCCATAACAAATAATTCAGATTTGACATAGGTGGGAATTGCTAGCCACAGCATTTCGAGACAAGGAATTAAAAGTGACAGTTATAATTTGGAAAAATTACTTGGCTTTTGGAATGAGATAAGCTTGTGAGATGAAAGACTGAACGCTGGAAAAATAACAAGGATCATAGTGGTTCATGAAGGGGATGGACCTTTTTATAGTTGTCATGAAGAGCAAGGAAGGAGCTGTTTTGAGAGAAAGTCTGAGAAATTGACTGCTGTGGAGGAGACTGGCAGTTGTCCATCAGAATTTGTTTTTCTCTTTGAAAGTTTATGGCTAGTTTGCATATTTCATGTTTCTTTACTGGTGGGCTGGCTACATGACCACATCCTTGCCAACGAAATCTAAGCAGAAATAATGTACATTATTCTAGATATAGGCATGTTCCTTCTTCATGTTCTCTTTTTTCCTCCTAACTGGCTAGAATCCATGAAAGTGCAGCTTTAACTGGGCAGATGATGAAAGTGCCGTATGGGTAGTATGGTGGACCAACATGATGGAAATAAACAATGTCCTAAATAACATCAGGGAATGGAGCTGTCTGCTGGCTGACCTGAAACATTCAGCTCAAAACTACAAGTGAGAAATAATTTTTTTATCTTCTTTAAGCCACCAAATTATTATTGGGCCTATTTATTACATCAGTCTAACCTTACCTAGTACAATAGGCTACAGACTAGAGCTTGAAATAGTAAGGAGTCAAAGGTGACTCTAAAGTCCTGAATGAATCATGCATTTATTCACTCACTCATTCATTAACCCATTCAAATGTCTATCTAGTGCTTACTATGTGCCATGAATTATTTTATGTGCCGGCTATATAGCAGTGAACAAAACAAAGAGTTTTTGTCCTCATAAATTTATCTTTTTGTGGTACATTCAAATGACATACAAATAAATGTCCACTGTAATGAAGGTAGTGATAGATGCTATGAAGAAAAAATCAAGTAGATAAAAGGGACAGGAAATTTGAGATAGAGTGATCAAGTAAGGCTTCTCCAAGGAAGTGGCTTTTTAATAGATGGTGAGAACTCGAAAAAAGTGAAAATGAGATATATATGTACTGCATCAATCCTATATTGAAACTATATATCTGAGTTTTGACATGTCCCTGATGTATGTGGGACTATACATAAAATATAGATCAATGTTAGAGAGATATCTGTTATTTACTTATATAACTTAGTGAAAACAAAAGAATATATGTAGAATTAAAAAGCAGGAAAACAGGAATAATGGTAATTCATCAAAGATATGTTGGAAGGAAAATGACTGGAAAGTAGTAAGGAAAAAAGAAATGTATAAGTGTGAGAAATAGGTGAAGAGATCAGGGTGGTAATGAAGAAAAATAAAAGACAATAGAAATGTCTCAGGAACTAAAGCCAGAAGTTTTCAAAGGGGCAGGTATGAAAAGCTGTGCCCCATACATCAGAAAGATCAAGGAAGATAAGGGCAGAGAAAATGCCTTTGAACTTGTCTGAATTGAGATCATTGGATACCATAAAGAGGCAAAGATGGAAGCCAGATTTAGGAGGGGATTTAGGGGGAAATATTTTAAATATAGTTCATCTAACTCGTCACCATTGTTATTGGACATTTATTGAGTGCAGTGATTCTATAGAGCTCTACTCTGATAACCAAAGTATTCACTGAGTCCAGTTACCAGGTTTGTGAAGAATGACTGAAGAAGTATCAGAGTCTGGTACTTCTATTAATCCTTTTTAATGAGCTCTGGAGGGCAGAATTACCTAAAATGTTTTTAACCCCTTTGGCTCTCTGGCTTTGCTGAATTCAGGAAGACTTGAGAATCTACAGTCTAGCAGATAAACCAATTTGATGTTAAAATCCCAGAGGCTAGAACTAAGGTGTCAACAAAAAGTGAGTATGGAGAGATAATTATCCAGTAATTATAAGTATCTAGGCAAAAATCTAAGAGATAAAAAACTATTACCATGTTGTAAAACTGTTTGAGAGGATAGCAATTTGTTTAGTTTTGTTGACACTAGGCTAAAATATGTAATGTTTTATCAGAAGGCGATATTTTTTGGGCTGTAAGTTACTAGCTGAAAAGACTGGGGGAAAAACACGTTTGAAAACCACATGAAATAAAGAAAAAAAAATTGGTTGAGCCTTAGAAATTCAGGTAGCAAGAAGCAAAGTCCTCATATATTTTGAATTGTGACTTGTGATCCAGCTGATATTTTGTCAGTCTGAAAACACTGGGGAATCAGAAGATATCTCATTTTATATCACTGAGGTGTCCATATTGAGAGAAAATCAGTGATGATATCTGTCATAATTTGCCCCTCCTGAAATGGATTCCTACCAAGAATGTGTATTTTCTCTTAGTTTTATTTTGCTCTGTGTGAAATGTAGGGCATATACAACTATAGATGTGCCTGTAATGAGAGCTCAGTTGGCGGGGGGCAGGGGGTGGCGGTGGGGAATAAAAACTGAATCTAGTAACACATGCAAACATATTACATTAGTAATTATTCTAGTTCAAAATGTTTAAAAGATTAATTATCCCCCACCCAGTACTTTGGAGTATACACAAGAAGGTGAAACAAAATCTTAAGGAATGAATAGAGGAAGAAAAGAAAAGCCTTAATTGATTTTGAGGGCCAATGTGAAAGAAATAGGAAGGAAACACTCATCTAATGGATAAATTCACAAGGTTTAGTATGGAAGAATGTGTCTAGACAAAGCAATATACTTCAGTAGGATAACTGAAATAGTTTTAAAAATGTTTAGTCATGGTGATTTCTTTAATTCTGTGTTTCCTTCAGAATGATAAGGATTCCATCTTTTTCCCTCCAAGCTCTAATTTGAGGATGATTGTTTAAGTTCCTAAAGCAATAAAATGAAGACATTTCCATAATTGTAAAGGTTTTAGTTATTTTATTCCTTGTAGAATCCAGAATTGGCATATAAAATATTTTCTAATCTATGATATTTTTTCTGAATGAAATATCATTTGTGTTCACCCCATGCACTTTCTAAAATGTGTATCATGAACAAAGTATATTAATAATGGAAATTTAATTTACTTCTTATAAATAGATTAATTTGATATCACCTGATTCTAGTTACATATTTTCAAAAACATTCTTGATTGTCTTTATGGAAAAAAAATGCCACAGCAATTCAAACTACATTTATTTTCAGAAAATTGATTTTCTTCTGGAAAGAAACATTTCGCTTCAAAATGAATGATGATAAATCTATTTTTATACTTGAAAGTTAATGAGAATCATTGTCTTCCCCATCCTCTACTATCTCAGAATGGTAGCCTAAATCGCTCACTATTGCTTAGCAAGAATGCATAAGCAACATATTCTGGAAAATTGTAAAGTTAAAGATCTTGCTTTTATGAGACATAATGCAATTAACTATCTTAGGAAGTGACATGCCAAGATAAATTCATGACAGTCGGTCACTCTAAAGAGTCTCCAAATCTCAGTATTGAACTTCTATAGTAAGCCACTCATAAGCCAGATGAGCAGCTAGATGATAGTGGGAGTGAATGAGAACTTTTATGACACCCTCTCTTAAGTTTAGTAATGTCCTAACTGTTCTCAGAGGCCTTATTTTGAATGGGTCAGGCTTCTGTTCTGAGCTGTAGACACTGATCCTTAGGGAATATTCTCTTAGCGGTGAATATGAATAAATGGATACAAAATAAGAGAAAGACAAGGAGACTTTGAATCATTATTGCAGTTTAATTTTGTTATTAGTAAAATTATCATATATTTGAACAGCCGGACAGGATTGGGAACCAAATGTGAGGCAGTTGAGAAAATGGTTCTTTCTTCCTGTTGCCACTAAAATGAGAGTTATGGGCATTTGGCTTTCTAAACTCTTCTGTGATAGCTACCGTTCAATGGTTGTCTTCTATATCCCAGGCGCCAGCCTAGATAATTGTTTTGTATTGTCCTTCATTCTCATCTATAAACATGTAAGATAAGGGTATCCCATTTTGCAGAAGAGGAAATGTCTAGTCAAGTGAACTTGTCCAATATCTCATCCAATTTGTGGATATGGAAACAAAATTACATTTAAATTAATTGCATTGATAATTTGTATAGCAATGATTAATCTAGATGTGTTTATTCACAAAGCAGTTTTTACTGCTTACATGCAATCAGGGAAAGCCTAGAATATTTTAAGAGTTGCATTTTGACATCATGAATAATTTTTTCTTGAAAAGCAAAGCCTCCAGATCTTCAAAAAATGAGACCATTCTAGGTGCAACAGTATTTATGGTTATTATTGCATTCCAACTATACAGGTCACTTTATTTCTAGAATGCACTCTGTTTTGTTTTGTTTTTGTCTTCTTTTACCACCTGCCTCCCCCCCCCACACACACACACATTTTGCCCTCCATGGGGATTATTTTCTAACCATGCACCATTCATCTGGCTAATCCAAACTCATCCTTCCATTTTCCAGTTCAGATGCCAGTTCCTCAAGAAGCCAAGGTCATGTGCTCCAGCTATGTGCTCCCATAACAGACTGCATTTGCCTGCTTGCATGTTTGTGTCCCCCACTTGTCTGCAGACCCCCAGAGTGTCTATTTTCTTCAGCTTTGCATCGCCAGCACCAGCACAATGCAGAGTAGGTATTCATATATTTATTTACTGTATAAAAATTACAGTGAGTCATTATCAGACCTGCCAAAGTCAGATGAGAACTGCACTGCTTTACTAAGGGTTAAAGGTAAGGGAAGAAAGAGAAAACAGGGCTTTTTTCTGAATGATGACTATTGAATCTCACTTAAAATGATGAGAGAGAGAGAGAGAGATTAGAGATAGAGATAGAGATGAAGAGAGGGACAGGGACAGAGACAGGAGATGGAGAGGGAGAATTTGGAGGGAGGAACAGAGTAGGAGAGAGGGAGAGAGAAAGGGTGAGCAAGAGTGATAGCCCACAGGCTATAAATTAGTGGTTAAGGGCAGGAAGTCAGGCTGTCTTGGATACAGATACTTGCTGTTTGATCTTGGGCAACTTACTTGGCTTCTCTGAATCACAGTCTCCACATGTTTAAGAAAGGCTTATTGGACAAGTTTGATGTGTGCCTACTATATAATAAATCCTGTATGTGGGACTATTATTAAGAAAAGTGTGAGAAAAGCATTATTCTCTTGAATCAATTTACTTGGTTCTTTGCATCTTTTTCTTTGTTCCCTGTTTTGATGGATGCTGAGTCTTTATATTTTCTTGTTTTTTGGTGGGATGGAGAATGCGTTGATTTTACATTTGTTTTCTTTTTGGTTGTTACTATTCCCTTCATGAAAATGCTGTTTATACATGTACTTTCATGGATTCCTTTAACTGTAGAATATGTAACATTAAAGGGATTTTAGCAAATAATTAAAAGATAGTTTTTAAAAATTATACCACACTAGCAAAACCCATTTTGTTCTTTATATATTACTTGCCACAAACACAGATTCTTACACAGTTATGATTATAGTATGTATGTATATAACATTCTTTTTTGTTTTTTGCTTAATGTCTTATAATAAGCGTTATCCATGTCCTTCCAGAATCAAAATATCTTGAGAAAATTGCTTTGTTTTATCAGTAGTTCCTTAAGCTTTGCTCATTGATTATCTTTGTACAATCTAAATGCAATATTCCATTTAATATTGTTGTATATATTTTATCATTTCATCACATTTCTGTGGCACAGACTCCTCACCTTTTTAATTATAGCAAAATATTCAAAAAGTTTATGAAACAACCCCTAACAGAGTCTCTGGTACAATGTAGTAGCAGAGGCTTATTGTCCCCGGCTTAACACTGATTATGTGAAAGAATAGTGTGTACCTCTAGAAAGGCTAGCAATTCTGCCATCAGATAAATGATTGCAGCCTTCAGTGGGCTGGCTCCCTTTATTTTAGCTACTGGTTGCAGAGCTGAGAAACAGAAGCCTGCATGGAGAATGAGGGCCCAGATTTTTTTTTTTTTTAACTGAAATGTCAAGCAATGTGACTATGCTGGCAGAAGACGACCCCCTGCGAGATGTGATAAGCCCCAGGCCTGCTCCACACACTACAGTGAAAATGCCGTGGGAGGGCTTCCCAGGCTGATGGAACTAATGACAGTAATAGCTCTGGGTAATTTGTCTTTTTCCTTACTGTGCACATTCTCTACATGTGGTGCACTTTACACCTACCACCAGGCTCACATCTGGAATGCTATGACCCTCTCAGTCCTGATTCAGATAGGTTGAATTCTGCTGTAAAGTAAATCTGACCTCTAATTTTCTTAATAATTCAGGATTATGCTAATGTTACTCAGCAACCAGTGCTGAATGAAACAGGAGAACCAAAGAATACTTAAACCCTTGTATTGGAGGGATGACCAAGCTTTCCTTGCATATTTGGTTATAATTTTTTTTCTGTATATCATTCTAATAGAGAAGATAAGAATTTGGAAACTGTTTAATTTACATTATTATGCATTCTTTCCAGTTCTAGGACATCCTATGCTTAAGAAAATATATATATATTTTTACCCCCTTTGGTAAATGGTTTTTCTTCTAAGGATTTATAAGAATACTAATAATAGGTTTGGGTTTTTAATTCTAACTGTAAAAAATACTTAGATAGTTAAAGAGACTGACAAAATAATTTCAGGGATAGATAAAACAGACTTCCCAGCAGCTTAATCTCATAAATGCAGAGTGCTTTCAGGAAGATTTTGACAATAAAAATACTTTTTTTAGTGCTGCTTCCATAGCAAGATTATACTTTTAATATTGTATTTATGTTTTATATTTTCTGTATTTATATAAAAAGTAGCTGTGTTATTAAAAGTGCAAACATCTGAACATATCTTTTAGAAAACCATAAATGATCTTAAGTTTTAAGAAATGTTTGTACTACATGAAAAGGATTGGCTCTTCAGTCCTAGCTTTCTGTGAATAAAGGGGGAATAAAAATATCTCCATAAATTAGTATGTGAAAGATTCCCCAGAGAGCAAGAGATTTTCAGCTATTGTGGAGGTACAGAACCACACTTATTTGCCAGAAAAAAAGATGTGTACTCATTAGTATGGGTATCTGAATCAATCTGTCAAAATATTTACAAAGTAACTTCTAAATTATAAATAGACAATGTTATTACTTTCTTCTTCAGCTCAGGTCCAAAAAGGTGCTAGCAAAATGTTTTGTTTTGAGCACTGAAGATAGTGCACAGAAACACTGAAATTACAAATTATTTATATTGATTAGTAATTTGTTTCTCACAAATAGTGTAGAGACTTTAAACATTTTTTTCTTATAAATAATATCTGTGACTGTAATTGGTCAACAAAAACATAATTCATCAGTCATGTTCAGTCTCATTTGGTACCTCCGACTATTGTCTCGATTGTCAGTTTAAAAGCAGAGTTTGCATCTTCAAGGTTTGGGCCACCTCAGAATTTAACCATGGACTCAGACCACACAAAATATTTCTTCTGTATCTTCTGGATGGATGGTACAGATGAATTCCAGAAAACAATTTTTTTCTAACTTAGATATCTCAAGAGGTAGACCCCCCTTTGGTTTAGGATAAAACCAATCAAATTAGGGAAGGAGAGACAGGGAGGAATGGCATGTCTCAATGCCTTCCTTGGACCATTGCTTTGTGCTGGGTCTGAGTTTTTAGGAAGGATTGCTTCAGGAGAAAAGCATGATCATCGTTATCCCTGGGGAAAAAAAAGCAAGTGGCAGGAGTGCTGCCAGGGAGGCAAAATTATGACAGGTGTTGTGTATTGGGCTTTCTTGGACTGAAGCTTTGAGCAAGATTTGTGCACAGAGTGGTGCCTTCTGTCTACAAGATGGATAGTGTAAAGTGAGGTTGCTGAGAGCAGCTGAGCTCATAGGTTTGGGATTGGATGAAGGTCTTCAGTGTTTTGAATATTACACTCTCATTTATATTTATGATGCTTTAAGATATTTGACAAGAATAGTCCCCAAAGAATGACAACAAGTTAGATAGTATCCATGTGATTTCAGCAGAATCCATGAACAGTGAAAAATCAGTTAGTTCATTTCACTGAATGAGTTGATGGCCCAGTAATGAGAAATGTACAAGGACACCCTGTTCATGCCAAGACCAAAGTTTACCACACCATCTGTTTTTACCAATATCTTTTGTTTTTTGAGCCAGGGCCCTCATTGTATCATCTTACACACTCCTCACAACAGCTCCAAATGGTACATGTTATTACAGAGAAGAAAGCTGAAGATCAGAGAGGTTCATTCCTGGGAAGTTTATAAGATGTGAACTTAGATTTGTCTGACAGCAAAGCCCTCCACTTGCTGGTCTTGTCTCTCATCCTCTAATTCACCCTCCATGCTATTCCCTGGCCCCATCCCCAGCAGTTGTGGTTTTACTCTTAATAGACAGCAGAGTTTTAAGAAGGCAAAGGTCTGTAGAAAGAATCAAGCATGTAGGGCAGGAATCCCATTTCTTCCAGATGAGTGACCTTGGGCAGTTACCTAACCTCTCCAGGTCTCACTGTTTTCCTTGATAAACTGTGGATAATCCAAACCCATAGAAATCTGAGTGAGAGAATCAGATAAACTGCTGAGAACAGCAGGCACTCTATGAGTGCCATGCATTAATTTATAATGGAAACCTCCTAGTTGAAATTTGAAAAGCTTTTTTCTTTCCTTCAGGAATTTGAAGTAGAGGTCTTCATAAAAACATATTTCTTTTCTTTAGAAGCCTCATAAAATTGAAGCACAGTTATACATAAAAGACATATTTATTTACATTTTTATAAAACATGACCTCTTAGGATATTCAACACTTTTTGGGATATAGTTATTATATGTAAAATAGTACTTTGGAATATTTTTTCTTTAAACAAATTTTTTTTAGTTTGTAAAAATGGTAAGCATGGCATTTTGATTTAGAAAGTAGTTAAGCTTTTATAGCTGATTTAGCTGATCCTTGAGAAATTCTGATAATCATTTATCTTGAGCCGCTTTCCATTACCACCTTTCTGTAAGAGGTGCTTCTTTGCATACTGAAGGTGGAATGGGGATGCCAAGTATTCCGTCAGAGAAGAGAGCTTGCTGGGAGTATTTTGGACACCATCAGCCATTAGATTTTCATGGCTTCATTGATTTAGCATATGTTTATTGAACTCTTAACAGTATCTAAATTCTGCGAGATTACAAGGATATGAAAAAAAGGCCCTTTGACCTAAAGCAGCTTATTGTTGAGTAAGGGAGCTGAAGCATCATTACATATAAACAAATGTAAACCTGTGCGAGGGGGGAAAACTGAGTTCACAGGAGAAGGGATTTCTTCAATCCAGGGGATTAGGCTTCATGGATGGGTGATTTTTTTTAACTTGGTTATAGAGTAGATATGTTTGGATGAAGATAAGGGAAAGACATTTTGGGTGAAAGAAGGAAGTAATAAAATAAACAAAGAGGGTAATAGAGTGAGGGCTGTGAACAGGGAATAATAAGTCCTGTTCTGGTGACCATGGGGTGGGTTTTCACCTCCAGCTGTAGCAGAATCACATGAGGTGTTTTATTAAACATATATAACCCCAGATCTCACCCCAAACTTCCAAAAGTCTGGTTTATTCCCCCTGGGATGAGGCCCAGGAAACAGCATGTTTGAAATGGACCCTAGTTAATTGGAATCACTGAGGAATAGACAAGGCTGAGAAATTGGAAGTAATGGAATGGTTGGAGTGTAGACATGTGATTCTTAGCCTAGGCTGTGCATGCATTAGGATCACATAAAGTGGTTGTCTTTCCTTCCTCCCTCCCTCCTTCTCTTCCTTCCTTTCTTCTTTCTGTCTTTCACTTTTTTACTTCTTCTTATCCTCTTCCTCCCCCTCCTCCCCTTTCCCCCTTTATATCTGAGCACCAGGCCAATTAAATTAGAATCTTTGAGGGTGGAGTCTTTGAATCATTTTTTTGTATATATTTTTTACTTTTTATTAGGGATTATTTTAAATATATACATATATATATATATTATAGTATAATTGACACCCACGCACCTAACTTTAACAAATGTTAACTCACGCCAGTTTTGTTTCATTTGTTTTCCTACCACCCTTCCCACCTTCTACATTATTTTGAAGCAAATCTTGGACATTATAAAATTTTATCTATGACATTTCAGTGTGTATCTCTAAGTAAGGATGTAAAAGTACCACAATACCATTATGACACAGAACAATAATTTTTTAATACCATGGAATAGCCAGTTGTGTTCTCGTTTTTTACTGTTTCATAACTGTGAGTGTGTATGTGTATGATTTTTTACAGATTGTTCCAATCAAGATCTTGACAAGGTCCACTTATTAAGGTTGGTTGATATGGTTGATATGTCTCTCCCTTAATCTATATGTTTCCTCTCCATTTCTCTGTCTCTCTACTCATTATATCTTTTAGTTCCATCCCTTACATGGTTGTTAATTTTCACTTCTGTGTCCTTTCTCATGTCCTTTTCAGAAACGTTTCACATCATCATAGTCCATTTTGATTTTTATATCCTCTGCAAAAGTTTCCTTACCAATATTTCACTCATGAGAATTTCTTTAGTAGTTCTGGCTTTTAGGCCTTTTAATTATATACCATTTTATATTTTTGTATTGTTCTCTAAATTCTTTGTGTATGCTTCTTCTGAGTTCTCAACTAATTTGTTTGTTTTCTATTGTAATTCTCAATGAATTTAGAATAGTGCTAGAATCTAAGTACTCCGTAAATGATTATTACTTGAATTTTAGATTAAGAGAACCCTTCTGATATTGGATATTACCAAAACCCTCTTTAATTTTTTTCCCAATGGATCTGTCCAATCATAATTTACCATGTCTAAATGCAGTGGTTAAAGAAACCTGGTTAAATTCAGTAGAATACTTGTTCGTAAGCATTTTTTTAATTGCATTAAATCAGATAGATAGAAAATATTTGTGATTATGTTTTTCAAATTGCAATGGCAATAAGACCACTTATAAGTAAGACATATACAATACCCTTGCTAAGGTGTGTGTGTGTGTGTGTGTGTGTGTGTGTATCTGAGTTGGTGTCTTAACAATGGTCCAGAGTAGTAAAAAAACAAAACAAAAGTAACAGAGATGAGATGATCCAGAGTGTGTCATTAAGAGACCTCCTTCAATTTCCTTTAGGACCAGGTCATACTGGGAGATCTCAAGGAGAGCTGGTAGTGTTTGTGTGAGTCAGAAAACTAAAGATGAATGCTAAAAGATGGAAAAGAGGAGAGAAAAGTAGTGCAATACTGGGATATCAGTATCAACTTAGATCTCTGGCTCTGAGTTAGCTTCCTATGACCTGGGAATGGGTACTTAGGAATTCTCAGAGGAGAAAGAACTAAAGAAGCTTTTTCTACTCATCCTTACTGACTATTTCAGAAAGGGGTAAAGGCAAAGCAGGATGCCGGTAGGAGAGAGAGGGGGTGGGATAGGGGTCATTCTAGGTCTTGGAAGAGAGAAAGAAGAGAAGGAAAAATGGAATTTGTGTAAAAGCCTCTTCTCATGAACTAGTAGCGATCTTTGCAACATGTTTGAAGAGATTGTACCCAAATGTGGGTAAACTAAATTCTAATTAAAACTGCCCATGAAATCCGGCTCTAGTAGGAATACTTGTGGAATGCTTGACCATTTGGGGGTAGGATAATGGAGGTATCATAAATTATGAGATTTTTTTCTGGGTAATGAGAGATATATAAATTTTGTTTTGTTTATCTGGAGACTGTCAACCTAGACTAAAGTGAACTTCGAAAGTCTACACTAATCTCTTATAAATGAAAAGGATTACAAAGGAGTTGACAGTGCATGTATATGGTAAGAAATGAGGCTTAGCAAAATGCATAGCAATTCATCAGTAAGAACAATATTAGTGTACAGAAGACTAAGGAGGCTATTATTATCAGTAATTGTTGGAAACTGCTTCTTGACAAATTGGATTGTTTGTCATAGACAGTGACAAACTATCATATAAGAATCTTGAACTCGTTGCATGCACTTTAAATTATTTATGTAAATATGTATATACACATTTTTAATAAGACTAATTGTTTCCTGCATTATAAAGTTTCAGGATTTGTCTAATGAAATCTTTTTACTAAATAGTGGAACTTATCATGATGTTTCTATACTCTAACATCCAATCATCTTGTTTTTAATGAAAATATTTTTCTTAAATATTTTGATAGTAAAGCATCTTCACTGAGTCAAAACTGACATTTTAATTTGAACTCTCCACTCTGGAAAGAGTTTGCAGTCAAAATTTGTCATTAAAAAAACTAAATGAAATGAAAAATAATGATGTGCTCGCTTGCTCCTACAAGCATCTAGAATAGAAATGCTAAAGATACTGTATTTTAATGCTCAGTTGGCTTCTTTTACTTCCATGCAGGGATTAAGTGGGAGGCAGCTCTCAGAGCAGTAGAAAGGGTCATGGCCTTGACTCAGAAGAACTGCATTTAAGACAGAGCCATGTCACTATCAGTGAGATGACTTTAAGTAACTTAGTTCTTCATCTTTAAAATTGGGAATATAATAGTTATGTTACAGAGGCTTAAGACAATATTATGTGGAACAGTGTTACAAACAAAATCTTATGTAAGTATAAGATTATGAAGATACACTTTGTACATTCTCTGATAAATGGTGTTGTTTATATTTGAGTTTTATAAAAATCAATATACATTTGCTTCATTATCTTACTGCAAAAGCAATATGTGGTGAAGGTGAAAAAAAGTAGAAAGTTTTAAAAAGGCAAAAAAGAGGAACTGAGAATTACTCATAATCATTCCAAATAATATTATCATAGGTTTATGTCATTTTTATTTAAACTTTTACTTATGCATATAGTTTTTAAAAGTATACCCTATTATTACAGTGTGCAATGTATAATATGTAGTTCTTTTCTTTTCCCTTACTGTTATATTATGACCATGTTTTTATGACAATACATGTACTTTATAGGATTGCATAAGTCGGTATATACTTCCTTATGCAAATGAACCATATTTATAATATACTTAATCATTTCTCTATTAATTGAATAAAAACTTTAAGATATTACCAGTGTCAAAGAGATGAATATTCTTTTTTATTAATCCTTGTACGCCATCACTAGTATTCCTGGATGAAAGAGTAAACAGCGTTTCTGTGAGGGTATTTTTAGACGAGATTAACATGTAAATTAGTAGACTTATAGTAAAACAGATTGCCCTCCATATATAGGTGGGCCTCATTGAATTCGTTGACAACCTGAATAGAACAGAAAGACCAGCCCCTCCCGAGCAAGAGAGACTTCTCCAGCAGAGGGCCTTCAGACTTCTGCAACTTGTGCTCTTCCTGATTCTACAGAAGATAGCCTTCGGACTTGAACTGGACCATTGACTCTCCTGGCTCTCCCACCTACTGGCCCACCCTGCAAATTTTGGACTTGTCAGCATCCATAATCCTGTGAATTACTTCCTTATAACAAATCTCTTACTTTATGTATGCACATGCTATTGGTTCTGTTTTTCTAGAAAACCCTGACTGATGCAGGTATGTTATTATAGTTGTATGTAAAACCCTTTAAATATACCCCATCATCTATAGGTATATAAAACTTTTTAACTCATATGCTCTGCCTTCATGATTAGTCTCTTGGAATTATAAAGTATTTGGAATTCTCAAGAGAGGCCATGCTTTTTCTTGCACCTAGGGGCTCTTCTATCTCAAATGTCTATAATTCTGTTTGCCTAGAAAAATATCCTTTAGTTTTTAATTCAAATAGCATAAGTTCAGAGAACCTTCTCAGCTAACCAGTTAAAGCTAAATGCTTATGATTTGGAAGTACCTGTTCATCTTTATACATCAGTCATCAGTTATTTATTCATATATCTATCCCATCCACCAAACTCTGAACTTATGAGATAAATGAGCCTATTAATCTTTATGTTTATACTATTTAGTAAAGCTCCTGGTAGTATTAACCACAGACCCATATCTGTAGAGTGTACTTCCAATGATAGACCTAAGTCATTCTATGGGTTGTGCTTCCCACACAGAATAATTAGCCTACTTGAGAATAATAATGATTGTTGGAATCTGATTTTGTGGATTCTTACTGCCACTGAATTTTCAATATAACCCAGTAACTATGTGATACATAAAAAAAATAGACAGACTTTGTTTAAAATAAAACAGACTCTGCAATATCTTCAAAGATGATCTTTGAGGCTCTTAGGACTTACAAACAGGTTTTTAGAAGATTCATTTGCTATGTTGAAAACAAATAAATAAGGAAGGTCTTTCTGTTACAAAAGATTTGTTCTTTTTACTAGAGTGTATTTAATTATATCTCCTGTGTATTTTTTAAAATTTAGCTTTACCTCCTTGACAGAGTGAGTGACTGCTGAGAAATTAAAAATTTCAGTTTATGAACCTCTGCAGTAAAGAAGATTGGTCTGAAATTACAGTAAGAAAACTGTACTGACATTGACAAAAAATTACACTAACATGCATATCTTAGAGCACATTTTTATTAAAAGAAGTTGGCTTTATTTGAATTGCCTAGTGGAAGAGGAGAGGTCAAAAGAAAGGAGTTGCAGGAAGACTATGGATAACTGTAAGTCATCATCTGTTCTTTTCAAGTGAAATTATTTTTTTAAATGTGATTCCTCCATGAGTGAAGCTTCTGGGGGTTTCCAACATCTTCTGATATGTTCCTTTTGTCTGTCATCCCATCACCAACTTACTGTCAACTAAAGCGGTAGAACCATTATTCTTAGTCTTTCGCTCAGCTCAAACAAACTGTTTTACTTGACTCTTCAGCAATTGTTTAAATCTATTAAACACACAAAAAATAAGATAGACACATATACATATATATAGGTGGATGGCAGTATCACTTCACAGAGTCCCTAAATTGGACACCAACTGCCTCAAAATGTAATGTTGTCATAGGGATAGAAAATTGTCTCCACTGGCAACTCTTAAGTTTAATAATACTCATTACCCTTCATCCCATTCTGCCATCTTAGGCTAGGTTAGTTTACTCCCAATATTACTTTTGATAATAAATTTCTATTAACACAATACATTGCTGAGGTATTCTCTTCTCGTGCATGAAGACTTGATTGTTCTTCTCCGTGGAGCCAGATACCCAGCTCTGTGTACCAGGTCTTCTGGGAAGTAAGCCGTTCTTCCTTGTTATCACCATAAGTCTTTGAAATCTGATCCTGCAAACAAACCTCAATATAAAATTACTAAGCGACTGCTTTTCTGCTTGCAGTGACTGCTAGTCAGCATGGAGTGCCCAGAGCTCTACTAGGAACTGGCCTACTCTAGGCGAGGGTAAGACCCAATTGCAACAACTTTCAGGACAGCTGACTGTTTCCTCCCTATAGTTTTTGGTCATTTTAAATTTGTTTTTATCATTCGGTCTATAGTTTTTCATCATTTTTAATAATTGCGTAGTATTCCACACACTAATTAGTCATCAATTTATTTGACCTACTTATTGTTGGGACATTTTTATATATAAATTTCTGCAAACTACTCTTTCTTTGGACTTCTTTCCAGATGTATAGTTGCTATATCAAAGTACACATGTAGTTGTTAAGTCTTTGATCTATATTGTTAAATTGCCTTACAGAAACGTACCATTTTACAGTTATGCTAGTCATGTATGATTAGACACTGTCCTGCATCTTCACCAAAAGCGGGCATTCTGTTTCACAGGTTCACTCTTAACACTTCACAGAGGATGCTATTAATGCATTTGTTAATATGATGAACTGTCTCGACATTTAGTGATTCAGCCTTTAAAATTTATTGCCATATATTTTTTCCACTGCATGTATATTAAAAAACCAGATTTTAGGAATAACAATTCCTTTTCTTCATTGAATAGTAAAACCAAGGACATCGTGGAATAATTTCTCTTCTGCATAATAGCTGATTGAGTTACATATTAGAAAACCTTTCCTATAGTTGGTAACATTACCACACTAATAGAAACTTTTATTTTGCTTTCAAGGTTCTTTGAAAGACTTTGCAATTTAGTAAAGATTATGTCACAAAATTTTTCCTTATTTGAATTAGTAATTCAAGTGTCTTTAACCTATGACAAGAAAAAAAATCTATAAATTTATATTAGTCTGTATATGAAAACAAATTAATCTACTGATTTTTTATAAAAGTGATGTGCCTAATTTTTCAGAATGTAAAAAGACAACAGGATAACATGAGGAGCATTAACTTAAGGAATTTTTTTTTCTTTCAATGTTGTTTTGATGTTTCTATTTGTGATTGATGTCTCAACATTTATACTACAGAACAATTGTATTAAATTTAATGGCTAGTCAGTGTGTGGTGTACACCTTTATGGTTGAAAAAGAAACAGTATTAAAACCAATGCAATAGTGTTTTTATTTAAGAATTCCAAGTTAGAACAAACTATGTTCAAATTCTTTCTTCATTTCACCCTTCTCTAAGGATGAACATTCCTTGACGTCAGCCCATTAAAAGTCACTATGATTTTTGTATATTAATTTCTATCAATTTTAGCAGTACATCATTTTACTGGTGTAAATATGATGCTTCCAAGGAATAGCAATACATAAATTGTAACCTTCAGGGATGATCCACTGTCATATTAAAGTCAGAGCTCCTTATTAGATGTATAATAGAAAAGGAGTAAGTTCTGAGGGGGTTTAATTCTGTCCTGCTGTACCCACAATCCCATGAATATAATTGAAAATTTCACTTCCAACAGATGTGGAATAAACATCTTGTACCAAATTGGATGTAAGAGAAATAAAAAGAAGTTTGGACAATTGTTCAGGCAGTGCAGAAGCCATCTCTACTTGGCATGTGACTAAGTTATATAGATGCTTCAATAGGGATATGTGCATTTTAATATTTTTCTTTTTGCAACATCTTATATAGTTATGTAGATTTCCTCTTATATCATTGTTACTATATATTTTTATAATTATGATGATGATGGATAATGACAGGTGCTATTAAATATACTCTATTCTCAATGATAGATTTTGAAGAAGGGCAGCAGTGGGGTGCAGAGATAAGATGCTTTGGGAGACATTGTGAAGCACATAATGATGACAGAGTCCCTGGTTGCTAGGAAGCAGCACAGCAAACAAACCACACTCAGACTGAAGGAAAATATTATTGGGGTTGTGTGTGTGCGTGTGCGTGTGCGTGTGTGTGTGTGTGCGTGTGTGTGTGTGTGTGTGTCTGTGGGAGGTTGGGGAAGTGTGCATGAGAGGGAGAACAAGAGTGAGAGATTGAGTATGGGGGAGGGAAGAAGGGTGAGCTATTGTAGACTGTATAGCCACAAAATATAGTGAAACCTACATTAATTTAAAAAAATGCTTGTGTTAGATTTTTTTTGGCAGAGTCAAACAGTAGAATCATTTCCTTCAACTATCATCTTTCGTCAGAGAGAAGAATTTAAAAAATTCAGTCCTTCTGCCTCATGTTATAAATTTTAAAATGTGTTTTGAATTCCAAATGCAAATAGATTTAAAGGCCATTTTCCACACATGGTATATTATTTATTTTAAAATATATTTTATCATATATGCCACATAAAACAAAAATTGTTTTCTTACCATTTAATTGTACTTTCTACTTTCTATGTAGGGTACAAAAAAACTGTCCCAGTAATGCCACTTTGCCTGGTGTCAAAGCCCTGTGCAGGTGTAGTATGTGGTCAGTGGCTTACTCTGCAGCCTGGACTAGTTCAGGTTTCCCACAACTTGGAGGCTTATCTCAATGGGAGAGCACAATGGGAACCCAGCAAGTGGTACCTGACTGGAGTCATCTCAGACACCACAGTTTTGTTCCTGGTGTTAGTGCCCTAGGGCCAACATAAATATTTAGAGTCTCTCAAGCTGACTTGACTCCCATGGTGGATCTGTGAGCCTGAGAATTGGAATAATTGAAGTCCGATGCAAATCCAAATATCGTTTGTCACTAACTAGATCTATTCTTTATCTCATTCATTCTCTCTCCTTGGAGCTCTATGGTTTTTTGGAGGTTCATTGGGGTCTACCAAAAGTATGTGAGAGAAGCCTAGCATCAGGGTCTGAGCACGATTCCAATCTGTTTGTCATGAGTTTTTACTGGGAAATGAAAAGTATTTGGGGGAAAAAAGTGAAAATTACGCAATTAGATGATCTCAAAAGTCCAGTCTAGTTATATCCTGTGGTAATACCATTATTTTCCCAGATGTAAGACCCTATTTGTTGGCTCCCAAGATTCCTAAGATTTAGGGTAAGCCCTACTTGCTTTATATAACAGTGGGCTACTGAGAGAAAGCCTTTTTGAAAAATGGTTGAGTTTAGCCCCTGATTGGTGACATGCCTATATAGGAAACAGGTGAAATATCATCTTTATTTTGCCATGACCTCTTATCCATACTCCTACATCACAGATATTTGCAGTATTGTGTCATTTAAGTGGATTTAACTAAATAATAATAAAAATGTGTGCTTCCTTCAATTGATATATGATACAGATACCTTAATATAGGTGTGTACCTTAACCTGCCTTAAGCATCTGTTACATAGAAAGAAAGAAGTATGCTGTGTTCTATTAGGTCCATGATTTTCTCTAGAAATACTTCATGTCTTTTTCAACATGTTGGTTAGGACCAATGTATATTAATTTTCTATAAAAATAAAGATTCCTATGTATTCAGAGACAGTTTTCTGGGGAATGACCACAGAGGAGGATGAGTGGTACATTTGAGGTGCATTTAATCTGTTCTTTTAGCTAATCTTCCAGGTCAGGGTGGGCTAAGTATTAACTCTGCAACTCCTTGGCTGGAAAATATAGAAAAACAAATCATTGGCTATCAATTTGCAATCTCCCTTCCTTCAGATCTAAAACTTGTTTATGCTGGGATCCATGTTCTCTTTCCTCACTCCTGTCACAATAGAGGATAATTTTCTCTTTCTACAAAGATCTGGATCCCATCACCAACATCCTCTCAAATTCCTAATTCTTCTGATGACAATATTTTTCTTGCATAAATTTCTCTTACTTCTTCTGAATTATTACCACTAGTATTTAATCATGTTGTGATATTTTCCATTTAAAAAAAGTTGAACTCTGCTTCCTAGTCTGAATAAATTTTTTCAAAAGAACTGTCTACATGTATCTTTGACTTTTTAACTCTCATTTACTTCTCACAGTTTTGGTCTCACTGCTCTTCTGAAAGAACTCTTGTCCACATCACCAATAACTTGCAAGTGCCCTATCTAACAAACTCATTGTCTTCAATTTAGTATTGTTCTTACTTGAAATATTATCTCCTGCCTTGGAGGACACACCTCTCTCCTGGTTTTTCTTGTTTATAACCGACACTTCTCCATCAATTTCTTCTTCTGGTTTGTCTTTTACTATACTTGTAAATATTGGCATTCTTCCAGGCTTAGGGCTGGATTCACTTTTCCACTCTATATTTCTCCCATCGATTATCTCATTAATTCTTGTGCATTTAAATATTGTGTTTGTTATGATGACTTCTAAATTTGTATCCCTAAACCTCATATGGGTCCCATGCATCCTTCTGTCTACTTGACATCTCTTTCTGATGTATTATAGTCACTTCAGACTTCACGTGTTCAAAATGGAAAATTTGATTCTTCATTTCACTAAGCCTATTTACTTTTCCCAACTGGCTAGATGCTAGAAGCCAACATTGATTTCTTTCTTACCTTATGCTCCACTCTATCTGTTAGCAATTCTGCTTATATTCTCTATAGAACAGATATGGACCCACTCTCTTTTTCTATTTCCACCACTATCACCTTAACCCAGGTCACCCTTATGTCTTTCATGAATGACTACAACAGTCTAATATTAGGTATCTTTACCAGCCTTTTCTCTTTTCTAACTCAATTTATACTCAACAAGAAAAGTGACTTTATCAAAATGTTAATAGAACAACACTGCTTTCCTTGTAAAGGTCCTTCAGTGATTTCCCACTGGACTTAAAATTAAACAGAAACCTTCACCAAGGTCTAAAATACCCTGTGTGGTTCAACCATCGCTTAACCCCACTATCTTCCTTATATGACAGGTGCCTGTGCTGCCAATTTTTTCCTTTTTCAAATGTCTCAGCCCTTTATCTCCAGATACTCTGTAGATGTTCTCACCTCTGACTAGAAAGTTATTCCAGTGTTCATCACCTGAATAGGTCCTCTTCTTTGGGGTCTCTGCTTTAATGGTCCTCCTCTAGAAGGCCTTCTCTGACTACCCTCTATTCTTGTCCTCAAACTGTTGCTTTTTTCTTCATAGCATTTATTACAATTTATTTTTGTTTTTTCTAATTGTGCCAATCATTTAAACTTCAAAAGAGTAGAGAAGATGTCTACATTAGTATATTGTTTTGTCTTTAGTGAGTAGCACATTCCCTGGCATGTAGTAGGTGCTTTAGAAATATTGAATGAACACATATATTGCTACTTTATTTTACTTGAAGATACACAAAAACCATTGTATATAATTATATCAATTTTCTAATAAAAAAGAAAAGTAGACTGATTTCGATAGAACTATATGAAATTGGAAATAGAGAAAAACATTTGGGTGATTCAAGAAGAAATTCAACTTATCTTTCACTATAAAAATAATGAGCAATATTATGTATTTACCATGATTTTAGGCATTTTGAGCATATAAAGAAATATAAACTGTGATCTATTACAATGAATATTTTATAACCTAGTTTTCTTAAATTAAATGTCAATTGTATAAGAAGAATTATTTTTGCTTGAATTTTATGAGTAATTATTTCAATATAATGATTCCAATGGAAACATTCATAGATAATTGCTTCTTTGGCTTCAGTTTCCTTTTTGTGCTGATGGCTTTATACTCTGCTATGCAGAAGGTGGAGGAGATTTTCCTTAGTTAAACTAGATCACTCTTCAGTTCAGGAGTTTTCATGTTCTATTTCAATTAGAAATTTCTTACTGACCCACATCCAGTGGGATATGAATTTCCAGCTGTTTTTTTTTTTCAGGTAGGAGTTATGAATTAAACCGTATTCTTTTATGGTTTCCATTTGTCCCTTCGTATGTACTGATAAGATGCTGATTGAGGATAAAGTTGCCACCAAAAGCAGTTGCTGCTGCATTTTTCTCGCTGTGAAAATAACTGTATTTTCAATCATAGCACTGACTTTGTCAATAATATGCTCTCAAGAACTTCTCTAAAACCAGGCACCCACATAATATTTCTCTTATTCTCTGTTTCATCTGGGAATGCAGTCCTTCTTACTGTTCTTTCTTAATGGCTGAAACAAAAGTGTGAGTCCCTGAATTTATGAATAAGACAGAATGACTTATATGTTTCTTTCATTTATTAGGGTTTTAAAAATATATAGTGGTGAATTTTACTCACCTGTTTTACATCAGGGACTTTAGTAGTATTCTTTTACTTTTTTGATATTTAAAAGGTGAATATTAATGGTTTTAAAAATTGCTTTAAATATAAAATTATTTTAATCATATCACAATTGATAGAAATACTTTGCATGACCATATGCTGTTCAGTGGAATGTATGACCAAATGTAAAGAAATAATCTATTTCTATATTATCTTCATTATTTTTGAACAATGAATCTCTTGAAATTTTTATATTTACAGAAGAGCAAACAGTGGAAAATATTATTTTATAAAATTCTAGTACACTTCTAAAATATCAACCTTTTGAGATGTAATTCTGCTCCCCTCTTTAATTCCCTCCCCATCCACTTCTACGCCTGACCTACAAATGTTGCCATCTCCCTTAAGAATTGGATCTCTAAAGATGGGGCATCTCCTCCCACCTGTGTACACCTGGGGCCTGGTGCACCCGGAGTACGGTTGGTGGCTCCACCTGGGGCGTGAACCAAAGACCTATGGAGCCACCCCCTTGAGATATAATTTATATCCAATAAAATGTACCCATTTAAAAAGTGTGATTAAATGAATTTTGAAAAATAGATCTGCCCATGTAACCACTGCCATATCAAGACATAAAACATCATCCTCCCAAAAAGTTTCCTACAATCTCTTTACAGCAACCACTGATCTGCTTTTCTATTACTATAGATTGGTTTGCCTTTTCCAAATTTTCAAATAAATAGAATTATATAGTATATAATTTTTAAAGTCTGGTTTCTATCACTCAGCATAGGTCTTATGCTTCATCCTTGATGCTATGTGTATCAGTAATTATTTTGTTTTATTGCTGAATAGTATTACATTGTATGGAAATCCCATTATTTATTTATTTACCTGTTGTTGGACATATTTCCAATTTTTGGTTAATATGAATAAAGATCCCATAAATACTTATGTATGTCTTTGTAAGTGTGTATTCAGAACTACATAAGTAATTTAGTTAGAAAGTAAAAGATATATAATAAAGTGATGTTTTTAAGAACCATACACTCAAGAAATGGAACTAGATTAATAATAATTTTCAACAACACAAGCTGGTAAAATTCTATAAGAGAGGTATCAATAGAGTGTTGAAGAATAGAAAAGGAAGATATTAAATCACACAAACTCTTTGCATGGATATATGTTTTCATTTCTTCCAGGTAAACATCTATGATTAAAATTGCTGGGTTGTGGTTGCTTTGAAACTGTGCTTCTCATGCCTCCTGCTGTGAGAAACATCTCCAGCTGTCATTTCTCTGAATCCACCACCATCTGCACAGAGACCATGCTACAGAGTTCTCTATGCTTCCCAGCCAATGATACAGCATAATGGGGGGAGTAGAGAGAGCCCATGCCATGAGATGTGGGACTCATGCAATGGGTGAATTTAACTTGAGTACTGCATGTTTTTGGAATTGTACAACAGTTCAAGACTCAACCAATCCTTCCTTTCTTCCCCATCTCCTTTGAAGGTGTCAGACCTGCATTGTGGTTTGAAGGCTGTCCATTTCCACCTTCTCCAGATCCTACCCCTTTATTGTTCACAGGTGAACAAACAACTCCCCAAATATTTTTTTTTTTACATCTCTAAACCTAGTCATAGCATCTGCTTCTTAGAGGGCCTGAACTAATAATACATGGGTCATATCATAAGTGGATGTTTAAATCCACTCTAAACTGCCAAACTCATTTCCAAAGCTGTTGTATCATCACACATTGTCACTAGAAACAAGATAATTCCAGTTCTGCATCTTTGCTAACACTGAATTTGTCAATCTTTATTTTATTAATTCTAGTGGGTATTTAGTGATATCACATGCTTTTAAATTTGTGTGTGTCTGATCACTAAAGATGTTGGGACATGTTCTTTTCTTTGAATTTTATATAATGCTTGTGTGTGTGTGTGTGTGTGTGTGTGTGTGTGTGTGTGTGTGTGTGTGTGTGTAAGGCTTTACTGAGAAACAGCCAATGGCAATACTGAGAGGCTTAGTGAGAGTGAATTCCAGAGAAGAACAGAGACAGGTCAAAAGTGGAGAAAAGGAAATAATAAATGATGAAGATATTTATGGAATTCCAGCCTTTGAATTGTCTTTTGCTATCCAGTGGTGGCTGTCTTGGGAAGTGTAGTGATAGTTGTAGTGACTGTGGTTTGTTGGTTATGAATGAATGTGTAAATCTAAGAAAGTGGTGTGTGTGTGTGTGTGTGTGTGTGTGTGTGTGTGTGTGTGTAAGAAATTAAAAATACAGGTTATCATTGTAAGAATATAATAACTGAATATAAAAGAGAGAACAAACTTTTAGATTTCAAAAGCTAACATTGTTCCCTGTTTCTTTTTAAAAATATATATTTCCATTTGTTTTCATAGAAAAGTTGGCAATAAATATATTGGCTCTGAGATCAAATATAGGCATTATGACTCTGACTTCATTTAACCCAGGTTCCTGATCAACTCTGAGCTTATCCTATGTGGACTTCTGTCAAATATGAGCTGAACGAATGTTAAATAACATCAATGTTGTAAGATAAATTAAATGCTTAAAATTAAAAAAAAATAAGAGAGTCATATTGAATTATTGACATAACATTTCATAATTTAGTTTTAGCTAACTGGGGACACAAATGGGGATGGCAACAATCAATGAATTTTAGAACTATCAAGTTTTTATTTTCTCTTTGTCAAAAAAGCATATGGAGAATGAGCGGATGCATTCTGATTGCATCACATTTCTTGGGAAGCTTTCTTATGTAGATCTGTACAAGAGAATTTCTGTCTGCATGCTAGCGTGACATTGTGTAGTTTTAGACACTATGTCTTAGTGATTACCACATAACCCAACTGCCACATAAATTATCTTTATAAATAAAACTTTGCATACATATGCAACATCCAGAATGGAGCAATAAATTGGTCATGACTTCTTGTCTCTAATGGCGCCACTTCATCACTTCCTTTAGCAAGTTGGGACTGAGGGCACATTGGTGAACGCCTTTGTCTAATCTCCTATCATGAGGCACCTCATATTTCAATATACAACTAGTACAGTTGGCCTTTGGAGGAAAGAAAAGTTCAGTTTCCTGCTTGTCAGTCTTTTTACATTCTTGCCTACAGCGAACTGAAAAAAAAAATTACTTGGGAGAAATGTTAAGCAACCAAACCTTTTATAAAAGATGTCAAGATTAATTGCTAGTTTCACTCATGAGCTGTGTAGACTGTTTCCTAAGATCCTCACCTTATTAGATACAATGATTCATTTTCCTTTTCTTGGCAAACATCTGCTTCTTTGAAGATATCCCCATCAATAATGTAGGCAGTGATGGGGTTCTGCCAACACTGAACTCATTTAGAAATATAAAGAATAAAATCCTTTCTAGACCCTTTTTGGTCTTTGGTACCTTAGACTTTAAATATTTGGTGCCCTGGTAATTTAGAACCCTCATTGTACTTAACTACATTACAGGAATGATTCAAACCCCTAAACTTGTTTTATATTCAACTCCAGTTACAAAGCTGCTAATACTAGTTACTGAGTGTTCTTACCCCTTGCCTGTTTTGTGATCTTGCAGTGTTAATCCTGAAGCTTCTACCTTTTGACTGTTTCTTGGTCTTTTTTTCACGTAGTGTTACAGAGCCTGAGACTGGCCACTTGAACATTCATTCCTACCTCTGTTTTTCCTTACCACGTTCCACTACACTTCATGCTTTCTTAGCTTGCCTTATGTCTAGGAAAGGCTGTGTGATTTAGTTCTGGCTCATTAGAAATCAGTGAAATACTACTGTGGTTGTCTGATTTTTTTTTCTTTTCTTATACAAAGGAGAGTCCTGGCCAGAATCACCCTATCTTGAAAGTGGATATGATGCTGGGAGCTGTAATAGCAAACTTGTGACAATGAGGTGACAAGCTTGAGAATCAGAAACTTACTGGTCTTGACATATCTGGGCCTCTGTACCACTGCCAATAGCCTCCCCTTCTTGTCCTGTGAGAAAAATATTGCCCTACTTTTTCAAGCCAAACTATGGCAGGTTTTCTTTTCTTTGCAGCTGTGAATAAACTGATCTGATTACTATTGGATACAGTAATAGAAGTCAGCTTTACATTTGGACCCCAAATGTATTGAGAGGGAAACTTTCATCTGAGAATAAGATTTAAGGAGCAGTGAAACAATAAATTAGGTTTCATTTTTAACATTCTTCAGACAAACCTTTATGATAGCTGATACTAGTGCTAAAATCAGGTCTCTATGATAAAAGTTTATCAAAACGCAAACTCTTTAGACAGACGTTAAAGGTTTCTTTCTTAATCTTATTCTCCTTACTCATATTTCTTCCTTTTATTTAAAACCATACAAGTCTCACCTTACCTGTATAGTAAAACTTACCCAACACACAAATTACAATAATCCCTCCCTCGTCTGACATGAACCTTAATTATTTGACCATTAATTTAGCATTTTTCATATGGCATCTCTTATTGCTCTTTATTACAGCATATGTTTTGAATCTTCAGTTAGTTTACATGCTTCTTGAGAGCAGAGAATGTGTTTTATACTGAATATGGCATGAATAGTGCCCTTCTCACAGAGGAAACACAAATGTTTGTTGAGTTTATGAGCATTGGTACAGATACTTCTAAATTTTATTCATTCAAGCTTTTCGTACAGCTACCACAATGCTACGCATTTGAAACACTTACCTTTTAAAGAAAATACGAGCAATATTTAAGGTGCTCTTACAAATCTCAATATAAAATCACTAAAATACATATAGAAAATACAAGTTAAAATAACAAGATGCCATTTTTTCACCTATCAAATTAAAAATCATTGTTACTCCTAAAATATTCTTGGCAGTGGTGCTTTGAGTAGGTTGCTCTCACATATTGCCATGGGAGTGTCACTCTCACTCCTCCTGGAAAGAATTTTAAAGGAGTTTGTACTACTTGATCTACAAATAATGAGAGAGGAGTAAAAGTTAACTAATACATTTTATATGTGTCCTTTCTCTTTTTTCTTTAGTGAGTCTAGCCAGAGGATTGTCAATTTTATTAACCTTCTCAAAGAACCAGCTTATTGTTGCATTTATTTTTTCTATTGTTTTTTAAAAACCAAATCATTGGGTGGAAAAAACCTTTACCTATCCAGAAAGAGTTAAATTGTTAATCTGAGAAGAGGTTACCATGACAAAGCAATTAAAATATTTTTCTAAGAGCTCTAGAAAAGGAAGAGATGGAAAGAGAATATTTCTTAAAAACCAATGATAAAAAGATAAACGTGGAAGTGTTGACACCGAAATGGAGAAGACACTAAGGATAATGGTACTATTTATCTGAGTATCTCATAAGTAAGCTTATAAAATATAAAGATCTTAACAAAAGTTATTTTGATAATAAATACATTTTATTTTTTTTCTTTCCTATCTTTGTATCTGTTTTATTGTTAAATTTATTGGGGGTGACATTAGTTAATATGTCAATTCTATAATATATCTCCTGTATATTGCACTGTGTGTTCACCACACAAAGTCAAATCTCCTTCAGTCATCATATAGTTGACCCACCTTGTCCTTTTCTACTCCCCACCCCTCTTTCCCTCTGGTAACCACTATACTATTTCTGTATCTATGAGTTTTTTGTTCATTTGTTTTCAGTTTTATATCCTACACGAGTGAAATAATGGTTCTTGACTTTTTCTTTCTGACTTATTTTGCTTAGCATGAGATTCATGTTGTTGTAAATGGCAGTATTTTATCTTTTTTTATGGCTGAGTAATATTCCATTGTATGTATGTACTATATCTTCTTTTTCCAGTCATTTATCAAAGAACATTTTTGTTATTTTTATGTCTTGGCCACTGTGAATAATGCTGCAATGAACATCGGGGTACATATATCTTTACAAATGTTTTCATATTTTTTACTACATACCTAGAAGAGGGATTGCTGGGTCATATGGTAATTTTATTTTTACTATTTTGAGGAACCTCCATATTGTTTTCCATAGTGGCTTTACAAGTTTGCATTCCCACCAGGAGTGTATGAGGTTCCTTTTTCTCCACAAACTCTCCAACATTAGTTATTACTTGTCCTGTTGATGATAGCCATTCTAACAAGTATGAGGTGGTATCTCATTGTGGTTTTGATTTGCATTTTCCTTATTGCTAGTGAAATTGAGCATTTTTTCATATGTCTGTTAACTGTTTGTATGTCTTCTTGAGAGAAATGTCCATTCAGGTCTTCTACCCATTTTTAATTGGGATAATAGATATATTTTAATTAGATGTTACTACTCCTAATAAATCTGTATTCTGTTAACAATATTGATAAAGATTATAATCTTAATATTTATTGAGTATATAGATTCCAGGTCCTATACTGAGCATTAGATACATATTTTTCATATAATTTTCTCCACAATCCTATGAGGTAGTGAGGTATATTTCAATATTACAATTTCATAAATGAGAAACTAAAACTTCAGAAATGAAATAATTTCGTGAAAATAGTTAATGAAAGATGGTACCATGATTTGAAATTGCCTCTCTTTGACTCTAGACTCCAAGTTCTGATTACTTTTGGGTTAATTTATTTTGCATACTTTCCTAATACATCTTAGAGTTATATATTAAGGCTAGTTAATTATCTAACACTAGAGTATATGCTTTATATGGGAAGCTTCTCATGTAGTAAAGAATGCAGTTTCGTTGACTCTTAGTTCTGTCTCATGGCTTTGGGAAAGTTATTTAACCTCTCTAAACCTTGGGTTTTTCTGTAAAATGTGGATAACATTTTCTACTTTGAAGGATTATTGTGAAGGTTTAAATACATAAAGTATCCATCACAGTGCCTGACACGTGAATGCAAATGGTAATCTTTTTTGTTATCATCCTATCGACAATACACTTTGGTTCACAGATACTGGGAAGAGGCGTCATGGGTTATAAAGTACACATAGATGGGAATAAGCTTGTAATATTAAGATTCAATATTCTTTATGTCGTCCTACCAACATATGTATGGAAGATTTTGACCATAGCTTTTGGAAAATGATATAATAAAATATACACGCTTTTCTGACTATTGTTACTAATCAGGATCTTGTGCAAATCCTCTCATGTCAAATGAGGTAGCTCTTTTGAGGGCTGCATACTATTCCATAGTGGATATACTGTTTATTTTTTCAGCTATAATAAATCTGATTACAAAGCATTCATTTGGCTTCCAGTTCAGTTTTCAGTTCTATGCAATTCTAAAGAGTTCATCTTTAAAGAGCCCCTTCAATACATTTTTATGTATAAGTACTCTAATTCCTTTATGAGAGATTTCCAAAGTAGGGAGTAGGGTTGCTGGGTAGAAGTGCAGTTGTATTTTTAATTTTAATAGGCTTTGTCATTACTTTCCAAAAAAGCAGCAAAAATGTATATTTTACCAACAATGTATGGGAATATGCTTTTTTGAAAAATTTCCCCTACTGTTTATTTTTGGTTTGGGTAATATAATAAAACAATGAGACAGCAGAAGAATGGGCATGGGAAAGGAGCCTATCTAAATGTCTTGCAAATATATTAAAACAGCCCTCTAAGATAAGTGAAAATATAATAACAATGAGGCATCACTTTATGTCTAATGGATTTGTAAGCTCTTCCCAGGAACTGCTCTCTTTAGTTTCTTCCTGGGGACTTGACTTTGTTGATCCTTCACTCAGGGATCTGAAGGGTGGGAAGCACAATCATGGTTTCTGTTTGCTACTCTCATGCTTTGCCTCTCTCTTCATCCCAGCAACTGCTTAGTTTGGATAATGAGGCTGAAAATGGACTTAGGAGAAGAGAAGTGGTTGTGCTAACAAGTTATTCTTGTCCAAGAATTTCCCACCTCTCTTTTGGAGAAGTTCTTTAATCTTAGAATTTTAATAAGACAACAAAATGTTCATTGAAAATGACAACCATATTAGGGGGCTAAAACCTTGTGCTGCTTATTATATGAGACAGCCTCACATATTTATGTTAACCTTACTGGTCTCTAAAAGGCATTGAACTTGGGACCCCTGGTCTATCTATAGCAGGGGTATTTGGTGGACACCAACATTCATGTTTTACCCCTAGGGCTGGGCTGTATGTCTAGTTTTTTTTTTTTTTTTTTTTAACAACCATGAGCTTCTGCTCATGTGTGACATCTCTGTGATGAGACTTGGAAAATCCCCTTGCACTATTGTCGTACTGTTGGAAGTAGCCAGCTCCTTGAATCAGCTCCTGGATGGGAATTCCTGTGGAAAACTCCCAGACCCACAGAGGACTTTGAGTGAATGAGATTTAGAATAAATTATTTTGCATTAAGCCACAAAGATTTGGGTGTTTGTTGTTTGTTTAAAACCATAGCCTAGCTTAGCCCACTTGGACTATTTTACTATTAGACCAGTACTGGGGACAACTCCTGTATGCAATTAGAGTCTCACAGATTGACAATGATTCTAAGCATCATTCACTAATGTAATACATATACCTAGAGACCACAACTGATGTCAAGCCCTAGGTGAGCTCTAGACAAAAAAGGAATTTGAGAGTTTCAGCCCTAATAGCTAACACATCTCAGAGGACAGTTTCTTGGCGGTCAAAGTGAAGATGGCACCAGCCATATACAGATAGACAAAAAGCTGGGAAATATAAGAGGCTGTCCAGATGACTGGCTTTTCAGTGATCAGATGAAGATATTTTAGTTTTTTTTAAGCCAAACAATTTTAACAATTTTAATGCTTTTTAAATTTTTTATTTTTATTTGATTTTCTTCTAATATTCAGTAAAGTGGTTGTGAAATGTTAGCCAGTGTGTTAGTAGCAGCCAACAGAAGTGTTTTGTCTACAGTTGGGTAAGAACTGTAAAGGGAGATTGATACAAGCCTAGTGTCAGGGGTGTGGTGACAGTGGTGAGAGTAGTGAGAACCTCAAGGAGAGGACATTCAGGGGACAGAATTCTTTTTCTGGTGCTAACTTTAGAGATTCTAGTTATTAATCTAGACTTTGAAAGGCAGATGGAATTAAAAAGGTTGAGCTGGGGGTGGGCATGTTGATAGAGGACACAGAGTGAGCATAGAGGCAGGAGAGTGATTGCTGGGTAGTCATGGACGAGGTGCTGGAGGTAAAACCCCTCTCCATCCTCTCTCTCGCTGCAGAAAGGAAGAACTGCAGTACCAATCTAACTCTATCCCATTCCTACCACTGACTGAGCCATGATCACTGCCAGGAGGAAGGGGAAAGCCACCTCCATGGCTATGGCACTCTCCTGCTTTCTCCTTGCCTGACGCTGATGCAGAAAGTCCCCATACCAACATTTGTCCACTCTGGAACCTGCCCTTTCTCTGCTCCTTCCACTCATGGGGAGATTTTTTGTTTAGAGAAAGGGAAGAGGTCTCTATAAACCTGCAGATTAGTCTCAGGGGAGTCAGAGGACTTTATACTGGGCATAATGGATATGACTATGATTAGAAATAAAATGACTTTGTGTGTCCTATTTACTATGGAAGCTCCTGAAGAGAGCAAGGGTCAGGATCTGGGCATTTCCTTGGACTATCTAAAACCAAGAAAATAACTGTTAACAATGGATAAACCAATTTCTGAATCTAGAAAATAAGGGTACTGATGATTTAAAAACCTCCCTCAAGAGTGGTTAAATGGTAACTAACTGAAAATATACTTCATAATTTTATATATATATATATATATATATATATATATATATATATATATATATAGAGAGAGAGAGAGAGAGAGAGAGAGAGAGAGAGAGAGAGAGAGAGAGAGAGGAAAAAAAAGAAATTTTTTTTTCTTTAACTTGGGTGAGAGTTTGAATCAGGTAAATCTTTTACAATTTTACAAAGTAGTGATCCTATTTTAGATTTTTTTTTCTGTTGTGATTAAAATAACTTGAAAATGCACTGCAAATTTTGGTTGCCTAATTCTTAAATATACATAGACATTCATATTAAAGCTCATATATTCAGATCAGTAATGATATACCATCTATTTAAATTCAGTAAAGACTTTTCAAGCAAAAAATAAAAAACAACTTTCATAACTCTATTCTATTAGTTGTATACTTAGCGTTTGAGATTTTAGGAAAGAAATGAGCATGAAAATGTAAAAAGTGGACCAAATTCCCCTTTTTACTCTAAGAGAGCTCTAGGCATGAACAAACCTCCTACTGCTCAGTACATATCTATGAACAGTAGGATAAAAATGAATACTTTAAAGATGAATTCTTTAGAGTTTCGTGGTATTACTCTATGTACAAAGCAATCAGGGGGTAAAGAAAGTACTCTTCTTTTTCAAAGAAATACAATAGATTTTGTATTTTTGGAGAACTCCTTCTAAAGATTTTTTTTAACGTCTCAAAATTTTCTTTAGGCATTTGGGACCCTCACCTGATGTTTTTCAGGTACTTAGAATTCTATCATCCTTCTGAGAATAGAGACTTGTGATAATTACGATATTCTCTTTTAATGTCTGCAGTCACTGACTAAAGGATTCATTATATTCATAATCGGTATATTAAATAAATAAAGCTAAGGTCTAATATATATGGGGTAAATATAAAATACTATTTAACTCTATTTGCTTCTAAAAGTGACTTGAGGCAGCTGTAATATAACAGATAAAAGCATAGTCTTTAAGGTCAACAGAATTATGGGAAGTTAGGGCTAAGCCTTCCCAAGGCTCAGGTTTTCATCTCTAAAATGAAAAACATTAATTCATATTTCATCAGGTTTTGTGTTTTTTTTTTTAAATGAGAACTAGTACTTTCATCAGGGTCATCAGCAACCTAAAACTTCTCTAAGCCTTGCTAGTCTCAGTTAGCAATGTTTGCTAGGGTTGACCACCCCTTGTTTCTTGAAATAACTTTTCCTCCTTAGATTCTAGGATAAACATTGACCTAATTTTGGTTTTCCTATTACCTCACTGGCCACTTCTAGCAGATTCTTGTTTCTAAGAAAGCATAGGCAGTCTCATCTGGTCTTGAAGAACTTTATATACTGGCTCAAGACTGGCCAGATGCTGTTAAGATTCAGATTTTGATCATCAGCCCAGACCTTTCTTTTAAGTTCTCAAATCATGTACCTAACTTTGTACCTCACATCTGGATGGTCTAATAGACATTACAACCTAAGTGTGATTAAAATAGAACTATTAATAGTCCCTCTAAACCTTTTTCATCTTGGTAAACAGTACCATCCTCCATCTAGATACTCAGACCAAAATCCTAGGAGTCAGTGTTGATTCTCTTTTTTTCTCAAACCTCATATTTCAGTAAGTTCAATTAGCTCGACCCCCAAATATATCCTTGATCTATCCACTTCCCATCATTTCTACTGCTAGAATCCCACTCCAAGGCACCATTGTCATTTGCCTGTCAACCATAATCATCTCTATGTCGACATCTGCCCTGCTGCAGTCCATTTCCACCTAACAGCTAAGATGATCTTAAAGCATTAAGCATGTATACCCTGCGTAAAGCCCTGCTTAAATTCCCCAATGAAAGCAACCCCCACAACTTACTCTCTAGCATGTTACTCCTTTTTTTTTTTGTATTTAGCACTTATCAACACTTGTAATTATTTAGTTATATCTTCATCAATTGCCTGTGTCTCCTATCCCTGCCACTTAAAGGAAAGTTCCTTATAGCAAAATATTTAATTTTCTTGTATCTTCTTGTAAACCCAATGACTAGCACTATGCCTGGCATATTGTAAGTGCTGAATAAAAGTTACTGGAGTCATCATATTGCTATTTCAGCTAAAGTTCACTCACTAATATATATATTAGTGGAGATGATGGTCCAGTAATAATTTCTACCTTTGTTAGTCTTTTTATCCTCAAAACAGGTGTTATATATTGATTAGAGTTGTTACTATGTGGAAATATTGGTTAGCCCTGACTTTATAGGAAAGAGAGGATTTGTAACTACTAAATTGTGTGTTATTTACATACCTGCAGTTATTATTAGTGCATATTATATTGGAGCCACAGAAATGGAAGGATCTTAGAGATCAGCTAGTTGAACCATATTAAAAGAAATTATTAGTAGAACTTTATTAATTAATTAGAAATACGATTATATGACTGATTATTTTTTCCTATTGTAGGCATTAGCCAGTTTTTGTTCTTTAGTTAACACCCCTTCCCAGCTCCCTCCTTCCCAGTTGCCTATGTTCACCTTTGTAAAATGTTTGATTAATTTTGTTATTTGAATTCTTGTTTTTTTTTGCTAGTGTTGCTGAAAAATGTGCAAACTAATTCCATTGATTATATAATCTTTTAGTGTCATAATTCACTTTCAGCATACGGTAGTCCAAATATAGAGTTTATATTTCTCATAATACTGGAATTTATTACAATGAACTTTTAATGGCTTAAAAGTTTTGAGTAAAAGTTAATAGAGTTTTATTTTAAAATTTAGTTTCAATCAAAGTTTAGGGATCTTTGTTTGCCACACTGAATTCAGGTATACTGTGAACCCAAATTTTTCTTTTGAGATTGGATAGTTCCTTCTAATTATTTAATTCCACCAACTATAGTTGGTGGAGAATCTGGCTGTTCATGCAACACTGCTCTTGCTCCATCTTGCGTTGACCTTTGTAAAGACTAAATTAGTGGAACCATGTATAAATATAGCTAGTGAACCTAAGCATTCATATTTTATATTTTATTTTTCTTTGAAAATTTATGGCATATGTATTATTTTGTTAGCATTCTCTTTTATCCTTTTTAAAAAACCAACTGCCATATTTAAAAAAAATTTAAATTTTTGATTAATTGATTAATTAATTAATTTTTATGATGACAATGGTTAACAAAATCTGTTTTTTTTAGCTGTATATTTTAACAGTAAGGCATATATATGTTTACATTGTGTGTTCACTTCCCATAGTTAGATTTCTTTCTGTCACCATATATTTGACCCCCTTTTACCCTATCTACCTCCCCCCTCCCTACCCTCTGGTAACCACTAGTCTATTGTCCATGTCCATGAGTCTCTGTTTGTCCTGTTCTTTTATCTTTTTTTAAAAAATGGGATATATAAAGATAGATGAAAGGAAATTTTGACATAGAAAAAAATAAAAGAAAAAATACAAGGGAAGTCAAACTACAGAGAGCAAAAAGATAAGCTGTTGCTTTTGAGTCCCACTGAGATTAACTATATGAGAATGGAGAATAAACTATAATGAGCATCTGCTACTGACTCGTAGGATGGTAGGAAAGCAAGAAGAAAATAAGAATTGCTGGATCAACTGCTTGGGAATTTGAAACCCTAGGATACTGTAGTCCTTCGGGATTCTAAATATTCAGGCATCTGTTAGGTAGTAGATTTGGTTAAACAAGGATCATCAAAGGAATACCACAATTATGTTGAGGACAAGTTTATAATCCATAAAGAAGAAAATTGGCCACTGGGGAAGTTACCCTGGAAGAATGTAACCATAATAATTGTGCTAGTAAGTAGAAGTTTTTGGAAAAAACGTATTTCCAAAAATTTAACCCCTTCACTTTTTCCCAGCCCCACCTCGCCAATAAAGAAGCCAGCGAGAGGAAGGAGGCTGGCTTGAGAAAACCAAGTTGGATATACAGATAAAATAATTAACTTTCATCATTAGGTGCTAATGGAGTATCCCAGATGAAATGTAAATTAGAATAGTTACCTCAATTATTTTGACTATATTTACAGTCATAAAGGAAAAATGTTTTCCTTGTTCTTTATAAGTATTTTATTTCTGTATATTCTTTAAGTAGTAGATTTCTAGAAGAAGAAATTAAAATGAGAAGACTAACCTTTAAGGGAAGATGTAATATAGATTAGAATTCCAAACTATGGAAACACAAAATAGGGTGGAACCTCAAACTATTATCACTCTAACATCTCACTAATATTAAGAATACATAATCATTCTTTTATTTAATAAATACCTGTTAAGCACCTACTATGTGCTAGGTTTAAAGAATACTGTCCCGAAGAAAAATAGGCAAAAATTCCTGTGTCCATGGAATTTCTCTCTCTTAAGAAAAAGAGTGTTCGAAATTACAAGCTTGCAGAGGAGAAGTCTCCCACAGAAGGACAATGGTAAAGGTATGTCACATCAACTCGTTTACTCCTCTTTAATATTAGGTATTCTCTCACTGAAATGCTCTTTTTGTAATATTATTTTAAACTTGTTTTTTGTACTTACCACTTTTTACCAAATAATGAACCAGCAATAAAGATGTGAGCCTTCACACAGTTGATAAAATGGTAAACAAGTGGAACATGTATACACCTACCTTTGTTATTTGCCTGCTTGTGGGTTTGTGCAGTCATTGATCCTTTGTTCCTAAAACTGCTGGTGGATCCACAAAATGGAGAGAGTAAAGAGAAATCAAGTACGTAATGTGGATGCTTTGGTGAAGAATCAGGAGAAGGGAAAAAATTAGTTACAAGTATCTTACAAAATACATCATAGGTCAAGATTTAAGCTGGTTCTATCATCAGGATTCTTCTCATTGACACATAAGCCCCCTCTCTCCTTTCTCTTTTAAAGATCTTTGATATGCATTGACCAATTTGAGCTCTCAATCTGTAGAATCACTCAAAAAGTTTACTTAGCATATCAGAAATGATTTGTCTGTTGGAAACCAAAATATGGTTCTGATGCACAGTTGATTTACCTGTCAATGATAATATATAGCTTTAGTATTATTGGCATTTAAAAAGCTTCTCTTGGTTGCACTCACTTTTCATCACCAGTTGCTATTATACATAGGTTGAGTATTATTTCAGCTCTTTGGCTCTTCTCTCTCCAGTTGGTACCCTTACCTCCTGGTTATTTTATTGTTTATTGACGGCTCTATTAACTGTTCCTCAAATTAATCAGTTCTGATACTTGTCTAATTTAGTTTTGGGGAGGAAGTTGAAAACATTTGCTGACATAGGTTTGAGGGCTATCTATAATTTGGGGACTTGCAATAAATTTGGAACAGGTAAAAGACATTAAAACTCTAACCTCTCTGAAAATTCCCAGGGCGTATTTTACTGGGTTAGCATAGCCCTACCATATAGTTCAGACAGAGCATTCCTATTTATTTTTACAGCTCACCTCTTTAAGAGAGAACCTTCACCATGGAAAATAGCAGCAAGAGCTAGAAGAATTTTTAAAAAGAAGCTGTTAGTACAGCAGTAAAATTTGGCCAGGTAAATTTTTTTCTCTCTCTTATTAGGTTTCAGTATTCTTTAGTATTATGACTTATCTAAAACAGAGCTTTCAGCTTTCAGCTTTTTGAAAATTATGGCATGTTTGTCTAAGTTCTATTTTAACTTGAATAACTGTATTCTGGGCTTGAACTTCAGTAATTCTTGCATTAACATTTTTAGAATAAGAACTTCAGAAGTAAATGCTCAAGCTATGCCATTAGTTAAGTCTTCGGAAGGTTTATTAAACTTAAAATTAATTCAATATCTTTAATAGCTCCATCAAAGAAATGTGAGCTTTTATGTTTACGTATTTTTTTTAAAAGAAACTTTTTAATTTCAGACTTTCCAAACATAACCAAAAGTAGAAAGTATACTAAACTCCCATGTATCCATCTCCTGGCTTAAATGACCATCAGCATTTTGCCATTCATGTTTATGTTTTAATAGTTATAATTACTGGATAGTAACAGAAGAATTCCTTAGTTTGTAAAAAACTATGATTTGGGGTGAATTTCATTTTAAAAAGTAGGTTGTTAATTATAAAACAATAACCAAATATGGTATATTAAATTTTAAAAATGAGTTTCTATTTCTTCTTTTTGTAGCTATTATTTAAAATATCGGTGGAGTATGAATTTTTGTTTTCCAAATGTCAGCTGTTCCTTTCTTTATTCCTGGTTCAAAGCCAGCATTGTCAAAAGGGAGACAAGTTGGCAACTAGCCTAAATACCAGTGGGAATACATTGTCTCTTTTGGACTTATATTCTTAAATACCACCTTAAAAATCTGTAGATAATTAGTGCAGCAATATCGAAAATATTAATTAAGAAAGTAGCCAATAATTACTATGTTTAAAACTGAAAGTGATATAATTAAATTGAACTGTGAGGTTTTTATTTGAAATTAATTAAGACCTTCAATGAATTACTTGGCAAAGAGACATTTCCCATTTCTGTTAAGTCTTTACTGGTTAATAGAATTACAAACAGGCCTAAATATCTGTATTCTTATAGATTCTCTTATCTAATGCCATCTCATTTTAATTATTTAGGGGTAAAATGCCTAATTTACAATAATGAAAATTAGCAGAGCTGGTTAAATATTCTTGACAAGAAGAGAATAAATTTGATTATGTTCTTAAAAGGCTATATGCTTTAAGCATGCAGACATTTTCTTTACTGAAATCTTAGAGAAAGTGTTTCCCAAATCATTGTCTATGCATGTTAAATAATGTTTTGAGCTTCTTTTTTTCCCTTCTCAAAACAAAGAAACCTGAAATGGTAAATTAGAAAAAGGTCTCAAGCTAAATGATGCCATTTTGAATAGCTTGGTGCTGACAGGCTGGGTGATAGTTTAGGAGCTCTGACGGCTGACACTACTCTTGCTTTGCGGGATAATATCCCTGTGAAATATGCTGTCCTGCTCTGCCATCAGAGAACTTAACCGCATCAGTCAGCCACTGTTGTCTGAACCTATGAGGTCATCATTATTACTTCATTTTTTATTTCTACATAATCCAGGCTAAACTTCAGAAGCCTTTCTGTTTTTTCCCATTGCAAGTTATTACTTTGAAATTTGGAAATAATGTGAGAGACTTATTATGAAATGTATACTCTATTTATCCTTAGTATGCAATTGAAGCAATAAGCTAATTTTCTGAGCACTAGATCTAGCAAATCTAAATCAATTTCAGGTAAATCAAATAGCTTCTTTCCATGAAAATATTACTCTGGATTTAAAAAGACAAGAGAGGTCATTCTAATGGAACACGAGTGAGAGTACCATGAAGGACATAGATGGAGTTTGGTGAGAATAAAAAAAAGTTGAAAGAGCGCGATTACTGAACTAATGAAAAAGTACCAGAGCTTGTTAATATCACCAATTTAAACAAGTTATTTTAAAATAGTGAATTTCTATATCTTTTAAAAACGTTTAAGAATATAGGCTCAAAAGTTTGATTTGTATATAAATCCCAACACTACCACCAGCTAGCTAAAATATTTTAGATCCTGCTTCCACCTATGACATGGATATGCAAATTATTTTTCTGTGAAGGGCCAGAGAGTTAATATTTTAGGCTTTTGGGGCCATATTGTCTCTCACAAGTACTCGGCTTTGCTATTATAGCGAGAAAACAGCCCTTGACAACACATGCATGAATGAACATGCTGTGTTCCAATATAACTTTACTTATGGATATTGAAATTTGACTTTTAACAGATTTTTAAGTCTCTCAAATTTCTTATTTTTTTACTATTTAAAGCTAAAAACCAATCTTAGCTCATGGACCAAATGAGAAAAAGCCCCATTTTCTGGATTTGGCCCTCGGTCCATAGTTTTCTGAACTATGTAATAGTTTCCTCTTACAGTCATTTTCAAAGTGTGGTCCACATACCAGCAGCACCAGCATCATTTGAGAACCTCTTCATAATGCAAAGTCTTGGGCCTTACCCAGGACCTACTGAATTAGAAACTGTCGGGGGTAGAGTGCAGCACGTGTTTTGACAGGCATTCCAGATAACTGATGCACATTCAAGTTTGAGAATCACTGATCTATAAATAATGCTACTTAACCACTTTGAATTCTTGTGAGAATTAATAAGGTAATGAATTGACAGTGCTTAGCGTGATGTTGAACCAGCTCAGTGGTGTTAAACATCTGATAGCTATCATAAGGTTGAAGTAAATTGGTTTTAACTTTGATATTTTTTATTCTTTTTTTTTTTTTTAAAGATGACTGCGGACAACAGTCTTTTATGAGAAAAACCAAACTAATGTAAAAGAAATTAAGAGAAGATAATTCTAATCTTCTTTGACTACATTAATAGTTCTTAGGATTAAGAAAATCATCTCTCTAGTGTAATAGACAATGATTTTCTTGGGAAAAAAACCCAGAATCCCTTGAATGCTAATACTGCCTTTGGCCTATTAGTAAGTAGAAAATGATAGCAATAGAGTTTATGGTGTCAAAAATTTTATAACAGAATAAATTTTTGTTAAAAATATGAATTTGTGCTTATAAAACAGAAGCACCTACAACAAAACATTTCTTGTCTTTCATTTCTCCATGAATATGTAGGTACAAGGAATATCTCACCTGATTTATGAGAGCCAGCTGCTGACTGTCTGACCCATCTTAGGTTTGGTCTGGATAGAATTGAGTGAGTGAAATGACAAAGGCAAAAATAATATTACTTGACAAAATTATTTATTTGTGCCTTTTGTAGAACTGATGTCATAGAAACTTGCTTTCTATTGGAAACTTCTATCATTATTGAGCTGAGCATTTTGAAATATAAATAACTAAAGGAAAATGAAAGAAGACAGTACTTATGAAAAAACATCATTTATGTTTCTTTAACTTTGGACTTAATACTGACTATAATACTTCTTAAATAATCTCAGATGAACAGAAAACATGATGAAGTTAAGAGCTGACATTTTTCATGAGTACGGACTTCAAAACAAGCCATACCTAACAAAATGGAGGGAAGATTCTGCCTTCCTCACAATTATCTAGATAAGTATTTTTTTAATTAAAAATTTTTTGTTATAATTTATCTGGATAGCTGTGATGACATAGGTTTATCAAAATGTTTCACACAAAACATCTGAAAGTTTTACTTTGCTTTTATGTGTGCATATTTTATTGCAGATGTTCATGAAATTGCTTGGGTAATTGCTGGTTTAGTGACACCCTCATCACAACTTGTGAATCTGCAAAAGCAGATGAAATCCTTCTGTAAATTCAAGTGAATTAGAAATCTAAAAGAAAAAAAAATGCTTGGGCAGGTCTCTGGAATAAAAATGTTTTGTTAAAAATCTTCTTGAGTTTGGCATTTTAATAAAGACCACGTGATATGATGCTTCTTACTTGATTATACTTATTCTGGGTGCCATTTCTGTGTCAGTCATAGTCTTAAAGGTCAGACGTTTTTGGTCATTTTAACCAAGATTTTCTAGAAAAGAAGAAGAAATGGTGTCATCGCATACCTATTTGCAGTATACTGATGTGTTACGACAGTTGAATATTTCTGATAACAAGAATATTAGATTTCATTTTTGTATATTATGTAATATTTGGAACTTTAGTATATTTCTTTATTTAGTAAGCTATTAGTTACATCTAAAAAAATAGCCCCAATGGGAAATTCCTAAAAAATATTGTCAAGACTCTGCTTGGTTCAGAGTGAACATTAAGTACTAATAGCTATCAAACCTTTTCATGTGTGGTTTTAACCTCAAATACAAAGAACTACAATCTAGATGTTTCATGTCTGCAAGTTCCCTGCAGTCATCCCTAACTTTCATATCTAAATCAAATGCCTCAAACTCTATCGTGGGAAACCTGAATCCGCCCCAGTCTCTGGGGTTTTTCCACTCAAGTGCACACCTGATTTCTTCTCTGCTGCTACTTACCCCTGACGACTGCCATGCTTCCTGTGGGCGCTCCCTGCCTGTGCTGGCCCAGTGTGGGTGCCGCCCCTCTTTCCTGCACCCTGGCAAAGAACCACAAACTGAAGCTCATATGAGTGGCAGCCTTTTACTACAGATTTGAGGGTTGTAGGAAGTAATTACAGGTCCAAAAACACTTCAACTTTAATGTCAGGTACACATATTAACGTTCCAAGTAATTTGTCAGCCATCCCCCTCCATCAGAAGTTTTTATGGTTGTGTGCCCTTGTAAGCTCCAGCCTCCAGCTATGTGCCAGCTATGTGCCCTCTTTCTTTTTTCCCTAGATCTTCCTGGCAATCCTCTTTCCTCTTGTTCCCAGGCGCCTCTCCTAGGCTCCCTGCAGCAAAGCCAAATTCTTCTCACTTTATTATGCAGAGTAACAGTGCAGCTTTTTTTTTTTAAAATAAAAGTATAACTAACATTATATTACACAGGTGTACAACATGCTAATTTGATATTTATATACATTATGAAGTGACCACCACAATAAGTCTAGTTACTTTCTGTCACCATACAAAGTTATTACAGTATTATTGACTATGTTCTCTATGCTGTTTGCTACCTCCCTGTGACTTATTTATTTCATCTCACACTACCTATCCAGCCCACACAATCTAGGTCAAGAACCTAACTTTCTCAACCAAAGGAAAAAGCTTGTACCATGAAGGTATTTTTATAAAGACAAGAAAAGAGCCATTACCCCAGGGATGAATTATGTCCCTCCTCTGGAAGGCAGAACCAAGCACAGTCAGGTTTTGCTTCTAGGGTCAGTTACTTCTCCTTCTGATATGTATAGAACTTTCATCTAGGCAAGCCACTGTGTTCCCTCATAGGTGGTTTATTTGCGCCCCCTTGGATACATTCCTGACACTGCAGCCATATGATCTCTATAAAGGGATCATTTGATCATGTGATTCTTTTGGTTAAACTATGAGGAGCATCTCACTGCTCTCAGGATGAAGTTCCCAGTCCATAAGAGATCTTACTGAACTCTGTGACTCAGCCTCCACCCCCATCCCTGTACCTCGCCAGCCTTGACTTGTCTGACTCTCTTTTTCCATGTTCTCTTCCTTTTCCTCTCAGGCCTTTTGGCTTCTGGAACACAACCTGCTCCTTCCCACCAAAGGCCTATGTGCTTGTTGTTCTCTCTGCCTGGAAGTCCCTCCCCTCATCTAGTGATTTCTTACTTATCATTCAGATCTCAGTTTAAAAGTTTCTTCTTGAGTTTTCTCTGACCCACAGCTAAGTTCAGGGCTCGTGTTGTGTACTCTCTTGGCACTCTGTACTTTTCTTTCGTAGTACTAATCAAACCCCCTTAGGAGGGTTTCTGTCATGTTGCTATGGCTTCTTCCATTCACTCGCCCGGGATTATTGCCTGTGTCCTTCTACTTAAGGCTTCTACAACTAACTTTTTTTTTCTATTTTGTTAACTTCTCCCCTCCTCACAACCTGTCTGGATTCCAATAACATTCTCCTAAACTCTTACTGTCTTTCCAAGATCTTGCAAAACTGCTTAATCATTGGGCTTTGTCTCTTGCCAGACATCCTCTTACCGGCACAATCTCTGCTCAAGCCATACTCAACTTTTCCTCACATCTTCCCTTGGATCACATTCTCTATTTCCCCACCCCTACCCTCCGTGCCCTCAAACATGTTGCTCCTATAATCAAAACAAGGCAGCTCACTCCTAGCCCTGATAGGTCCTTCCTTTACCTAGATTCTACTTATGCTTTATCTCACATTTTAATCCTCTGAGAAGCCTTTCCTCACTCTTTATCCTCCCCACCCCCAGTCTAGGTAGGCGCTTATGACAGGCAGAATAATGGCCCTTGAAGGTATCCACTTTCTAGTCTTAGTTTCTGGAACTTGTGAGTATAGGACCTGGCAAGCAGGGATTGAGGTCGTGGATGGAATACACATTGCTAGACAGGTGGCCTTGAGATGGAGAGACTATTCTGGATTATCTAGATGATCCCAGTGTACTCTAGGATGCTTATAAGTGACATAGAGAGTTAGGAGAATCAATGTCAAAGAGGTGGGGCATGAGAATGATTCCACTGGCCATTAATGGCTTTGAAGATGGGAAGAGACCACAAGCTAAAGAATATAGGCAGCCTCTGGAAGATGGAAAAGGCACGGGAATGAATTTTCCCCTAGAACCTCTTGATTTTCGTCCAGTGAGATGCGTTTTGCACATCTGACCTCTAGCATTGTAATATAATAAATCTGTGTTGTTTTAAGCCAGGAAATTGTGGCAACTTGTGATAGCAGCCATAGAAAACTAATACGATGTTTTTCCCAGGGGCTTACATATACTGTACTTCTCCTTTATAGCCTTTGTTATCCTATATTATAATTGAGTATTTGCTTGTCTGACTTTTGTTAAATAGACTCTAAAATCCACAGGACAAGGATTGTCTTAGTCACTGTTGTATATCCAGTGATAACAATCATGCCTGGAAAATAGTAAGGTTTCAATGAATATTTGCTGAACCAAAATTCAAACACAAATCTTTGACACAATGCAGTAGCCCCTTAGGTCCTGAAGCAGATACTACTTGAATTTTTTTTCTCTTGGAAATCTGCCTAGAAATCACTTGAAATCAGATTTAACTTGGCTAAATTTAGTTAGAAAAAATTTCCAAGTGTAAATGGATCCATGTGCTATGACACCTCTGCTACCATATAGATCCATGTGCTATGACACCTTTGCTACCATATAGAAACAGCATTGTAAACAAATTTATTGTATCTTTAAGTTTTCAAGCAGCTGATGGTGCATTTCTTTTTTGCTCTTAAAATCTGTTACCTACTCAGTTTTCCATGATACATTGTTTAGAACTATCTGCCGGTGGAGAAAGGAATGACTTACTGCCTATGGTTCATACATTGAGTTTCAGACCTGGTTAGTTCACCGTTTCTCTACCCAGGGCAAACTTAGTCTCATTTGAAGATTGTTTCCTCAAGTGAAATCAACACAGTTTCATTTGTTTCAGCTACTTGCACAACAAAACAGGAACATCTTAGCATTCCTGGAGCAAACACTATGGAGAAGACTGTTCAGGGCCTCAGCTTTCCTCTCTGCACTCTGAAAGTTCCTGGTTACCACCTACATGGCGAAACAGAATAAATCATAAAGTTTTAATATGAGTAAAACCAGATTTTTTGGTCTTTCTTTTTCAGTATTTCTCTCTAGTGAACAATTTGGTGGGTGAATATCAAAAGCTATTGGAACTCAGTACATTATCACTCTCCAGGCCTTTTATTTTTAAGATGGCATGAAAGAAGGAGAGAAAAAATTCTCCTAAATGATTCTTTTTATCTTTTCCAAACACAGTAACTATACCAACTAAAATCACTAAGAAATTAAAGCTGATTAAGGAACATTAGGAAAGCTATCAATGCATTTTTTAAAATCAGGAGGAGAGTTACAGCATTCATTAAGCTCTCAGGGGAAGAACGATATATTCCTCCAAATCACAACAATTGAAATGTATTTCTATTATTTTTTGATAAGCCTCTTCAAGCACTTACACTAAATTTCAGAATGCTCCAAAGACTGCAAACTGATGGAGTGTTAAATGCTGCAAGGAATGTTAGTATAGGACACTGAAAAGGAACATTTTCAATTTCTAGCTAGTCAGCTAGTTATTTTACAGAAAATAATTTTTGTAATGTTTAGATGACCTTGAGAATTTACACACATTTTCTTCTGTATTGAAAAAGAAACATTTTGTTATAATTTTGAGGGTCAAGTTTCAATAAAAGGGATATTTATTTCCTTCAGAAAGATTCTAAATTATACAAAGTTGGGAGACTTAAAAAGTAGGCAAACTCTTTTCGAACATTTCGAAGATTCCCCAGAAAGTTCTTCACTGCAGCTTCTGCAAAGGTTGTTTTGTGAAGGAGCCAGAGGCTGGGCTGCTTGCTGAAGTGTAAAAATCAAAGCATCGAACAGGCTACTTCAACTCATCACAGCCCTCCTGCATTCATCCGGACTGTGGGCAGAAACCTAATATCTGGCTCAAGAGTAAAACACACATGGCCAAATCTATCAGAAGAAAAATTTCTTCCCAACATAGATCAGCAACGTCAGATCAGTAAGTTGAAAGATTTCATAAAATAGTATGAGAAGCAATCCAAAGGAAAACAAAAATAAAAGTGCACCAACACAATGTTGGTTTCTATGTAAGAAGTGAAAAGGTGAATAATTCCTCTGATAAATCCATCTTGCATCTATTATCATTCTCTACCTCCAATCAGGCTGCTTCAGGGATTTACAAGCTTATACGAGAATAAACCCATGACGCCCAAAGCCCTCACTTTGCCTCGATCCAACGAAAAAGTATTTTTTTCTCCTTTGTTTTCAGATTGAAAATAAAATTTGGAGTTGATCATGCTCAGATTTTCACGCTGCGAAGTATTTGTACTTTGCAGTGTTTGAGTGTTGTTCCCTTTATGCATGAAACATCTTCGCACCATCTTCACTTTCAGCCATATCAGAATGGACCATCTACGACAGCTACTTCAGGCTGTTTTGCTGGATCAAACCAGTTTGCCGTGACACATCCATATTATAAACATTATTATATAAAAATGCAGTGTTATAATAAGGGAGAGATAATATAACTTTCAGTGTTTTAAGTGACTTATATTTGCTTTGAATATGCTGATATAGTGAAACTGAGCAGGATTAATGTAAGGCATGTCTGATAAAACACTGTGTTTGTAGAAAAGAGAAGAAATGCACAGCTTATATTTTCAACTCACCAGGACTTAAATTTATCAGTATATATGATAAACTATTTTGGAAACTGGTTTCCTTGGAAAATGGGTCTGTGTTTGAAAATGGGCAAGCAATATAAAATTAACTTGTATTAAAGATATTAAAGTCTATTGCAGCCAGAAAAATCTTACAATATTTAAAATATTAGATTTACAAGTAGGCATCCTGTGAAATAAACTTGCATTACATAGTTGTTATATCACTGAATGCGGAGTTTGGTGACACTCTATTTAGCCAGCATTTCTCTTAGTATTTTTTACATTAGGAAATTTCCTAATTAACTGTAACTAATGATAATAAATAATGTAAGACTGTTTCCCTCTCCACCTAAAGCTACAGACTATCTGGTTCTCAGTTCTTGCCTTTTCATCTCAATATCAGAATGACAATTTGTTTTTGTCTGACGACATCCTTTACAATGGGAAAGCTATTTTTTATTTCAGACTTGTTATAGGCTGTTTGAATTGTAACTTACCCTAATTAATTGTAATTAATTAGCACTAAATTTTTTAATTTGAAATTTTTGTTATTTTTGTATTTCTTTGGAAAACATATTTCCAGTTTATGAAAGGGGTTTGTTGCAAAACAAAACAAAACAAATTCTAACTTGTTTGAAAGGAACTCAGACTGTAGCTCTCGGGAGTGGTGGAGTGAAGAGCCTAGATTCCTAGACCAGCCTGTCTCCCAAAGACTGTTCAACCACTTCATCACATTGTAACTGAAATAACTGGGGCACAAAGGCTGAGCTGGTAGAGCCCTTGGACCTGGAGTCCTATTCCCCTACTTTTACTTTCCTTTTGTTGAGCTTATTGGATTTGAGGGAGGCAGAGTGTGAAGGAGGATGGCCGAGAAGTGGTAAAGCAGCCCATGGCTGGGCACATGAAGCTCCCATGCCACCACAAAGGTCTTCACTGGCTAAGAATTAGGGGAGCAGGGGCTGGGATAGGGCTTGATGGCGGAGACTCAGCCTAAGAAAATCTACAAGTAGATAAGGCACTTGTAGCTGTGACAAGTACACTTTATTATTAATTATTAATGATTTAAATTATAATGAAAGCCCAAGCTTTTCTCTTATCAAGTCATAAGTCTTAAGAAGTCACCTATAATTTATTCATTCTTTGCGCCTATGTGATTTTCCACTATAGTCAGTGTAGGAGTTCTGTGTACAGGACATATTTGCTCAGGGAGCACCATTTGAGGTGCTTGTTCATGGCATAGAGATGCCATTATAATAGTCATTGAAAATATGGCCCCTATTCTAGGAGATGAAATTTTAATAGAAATCCATAAATAGCCAACAAAATGAGCTACTTTTTCAAGTAAATGATTTAAGGAAATGTGAAGAGAAAAGTCCTTTTTAAAAAAAGTTGCAAGTTTTTTTCATTTTTTTTGTTTTTTTTTTTTTCAAACTGCAAGATAGTAATATAATTAGCATATCTCTTAAAACCTGAGTTTTAATTTAGCACTCAGGGTGTTATTACCAGTCATTTATAGCTCAGGATAAAAGTGGTTTATTTTATTGTGTCAGTTTTCTTATTTTCAAAATTGATGATGATTAGATTTAACTATCTCTAAATAAATAGAGCATACCTACATGTTGTTAAAGATACACTAATAACTGTAGAGATAGAGGTAGAAAAAAAATGAAATGAACTTATTTCCCTGGCTTTCCCTTGGTTGTGATCAATCCCCAGCACACTCTGATTGTCCTCCGAATCTAGCTTTATGATATATAATTGAAGAGTAAAAACAACATTTTAGGAACAAAAGAACAAAGAGGTAGGAGATATTTCAAAGAGGTAGGAGTGAGCAGAATTAATGACATCCAGAAGAACTAGATTTCTCCCCAAACTCTTATTCTTAGGAACCTGGTCTACTACTCCACTCCCATTTCTGCTTTGTACCTAAAGCCTTAACTTATCATTAACATTAAGCATAAAATCAGTTTGGGGAGCAAGGAGATTGAAATATAATTTATTCAATAAAAATTACAGAAACAAAGGAAAGTAAAAATAAATACATAATTTGGAATTTGGTAAGCCAATAAAAACAAATATTCAACCATTCTCATTTATTTAAAAAAATTTCCAGTGAGAATGTCTTTAGTATGACAAGCAGTACAAATCATGATTTTATATCTCTCGTGATTTACAACAGTATTGTTGAATATTGAAACAATATCCAATACTACAGAGATATGGGAATGCTTATAGGAGCAGGAAAAAAAGACATCAAGGATAAAGGTCAAGCAGCAAAAAGAACATTGTAAGGGACCACTAAATAAATGTTTAAAACTCCATTTTGAAAGTTATTAATTCAAAATTTAGTAAATTTGGCTTTAATAAATAAGCCATGTATATTTGTTTCTTAATTTTTGCAATCAAATTATAAAAGATAGCATATCAATAGCAGTAGATGATTTTTCATTGTGATCATGAAAAGTAATAGTTTTCTAACTGAAAAATTGAATTGAATGCAAACACATAAAGGTAGTTCATACAAAATTTTACACTAAAGAATGATCCATTTAAATAAATGATATTTTACTATTTTTAATAGATTACCTGAAATGCAAATGACAAAAAATATATAAAATATTTGACTATATTTTATTTAAAGAAAATTATCAGAAAAAAATTATGCTTATAATTAATTTTAGCAACAGCACAATGATTACACAGCAGCTATTAGTCAAATAATTTTATGATGACCTACAGACAAAGGGATATAAGAATAAAATGTGATAGCTAAAAAGCTTACTATATAACTTTAAAACACTTTTACTAGTATACATTTGATTTTAATCTATGAAAAATAATTTGAATGTTAATTAGTCATATATTACTTATAGTGGTCTACCAAAATACAAAATGTGCCTTTGCAATTTTAAAATCTTAATTGTAGTTTTTGCATCTGCATTCTCTCCTACCATTACTTTTGAAAAGGGTCAAATTAGTTGTCTGTTTAACAGAAAGTATAACAGGGAGAAAGAGCAGATCACTAAAATTTATTTAATCAGAATTTATATTTACACTTCTTTATAACATACAATTTGAGATACTTTCACGATCATAATATTAAAATAGAATATTATAATTATATACATTAAAGTTAAAAAAGATAAGAATCATTGACAAAGTTCTCATAGATTGTTATTGATCAGGAGATTCAATCATTCTGGTTTTTAATATTCTGTAAGCACACACTCAAAATTACTTTTCAAGCTTTAGAAAATGTACTACTGTCTATTTTAATGCAATATAATTGTAAATGATAAAAATTCAAACCAGTCATTTTGGATAGAAACTTTATTTTTCAAAGTATGTCTGAGGTTAATTCACCAGATTTCAAAACCAAACATGTTTGAACAAGCTACTTTTCATCTTAATTTTCAAATTACAATAATGGGATCTCTTTTAAATCTTAATGCCAATTATTTCTGTCTGAATTAACTTGCAATCTTTATTGACACATGGAAAACTGGGGGCTTCTTTTCTTGTTGATAATTATATTGTTCTGGTTGTTAGAATTATAGTGTCTCTGCTTTGTTAAAAGCTGGTCAGGACAAGTTTTTTGAATTTGGATTTATTACTCTAGGGTCTATCACAGCCTCAAGAGTTATGACAAAGACTCCTCAACAGATATTTTAGCATATTAAAAGGACAAGAACATCAGTGGGGGACAGTGGGTAGAAACAAAGTTTAGGAATATTTGTGCAAGAGAAAATATGCTTTGTTGCTATGTGCTATTCAAAAAAAGTAGTCTTGCTTCAGCTTTCAATTCTCTCAAACATAAGAGTTAGACAAAGTATATTTCCTGAATTTTATGATTATATTATGCCAAAGAAAACGAGCCAGTATATTTTAGTGGATAAGAATTAAAGTATTTTTTGAGCAAATTTTTTCTGTAAACATTTTTCCCCCCCTAATCTTTAAGTCTCTGCTTCTTTTCTTACTACATGGATACTTTTCGATTGTGACTTTACCTGTCTCTCTTCCCGCCCCCACCTTTCTCTCTTTTTCTTTCAAAGCATTTTTTCAATCAGCACATGAGGTTCTGAAAGAATATTATTTAGTCTTGGCTTTTTCCTCAACTTTATTCAGCAAAGCTACTGACGTGAACAAAAGCAGTACTGTACCTGCTCCTGGCCGCCAGAAACAATGACGAGTGCCTTGATAAGATTAGATGTAATTTTAAATGCAGCGGGGACAAAGACTCCCTCCCACTCACCCCACTGGTAACCCCCTACTGTAATTCCACCACAGTGAGCAGTTGAAAAATCCCTGACCAGAGCCAGACTGCTTGGTAAGCGCCACCTAACAGACATAGAAACATGATCTGCATCATTTTCAGGCTTGGCAGACATTTCGTGCATAAAAAAGAAAAGAAAAAGAAAGGAAAGAAAAAAAAGAAGAGAAAAGAAAAAGAAAATCCATCTTTGAAACCAGACACAAGCAAACTTTATATATTCCCAGTTTATAGTTTGAAAGACTTAGATTTGAAATATCGAACAAAAAAAGAAAGAAAAAAATATGTTGAAAACATGTATACAATTAATTTATTTAGTTTTTATTTTGAACAGTAACTATCTCTTTATATCTAAGTTAAATTGTTCTATGGATTGTGTAGTGTTTTAAACTATTGAAGAAAATATAAATGTTTGTGTTCGAATCTAAGAAATGAGGTACCTAATGTGCATTTTTTAAAAACTCATAAAAATTTACCCTTTAATTCTGTAAAAGCACTAATGAAGTATCAGTGTTTTCTTTTTTCTTCTATTCTTTTAATAAGAACCTTGACCTAATAGATATCTTTACTTTCATATGTTCTTGCCACAAAATTCTATTGATTCTTCTTTTCTTGTACTAGTACACAAATAATAATTTAATATTTGCTGTGTTCCAGTTCTAAATCTATCTATCTGTCTATCTATCTATCTATCTATCTATCTATCTATCTATCATCTATCATCTATCTATCTATCATCTATCAAACATCTATCTATGTCTATATCTATATACTCTTTTTATAAATGCAAAACACTGGTTTTTAGATTTTTAAGAGAAAAAAATTAACTTGACAGCAATGAAAATGCATTTATTTATTCATACAGATGTTAACTCATTTTGCCCACACAAATGCTTTCAAAACATTTTATTTGCTTGAATTTTTGTGGAAGAAATAATTTAATCTGCATCGTATAACTGTTTTTAATCAAAGGCAACCTTTTAATAATATGGATAAGATCTTAATTTGTCAGTTCTAAGATGCATTTTTTGTGTCAAATGTTCTTTATAGGGAGCATGACTGCATGCTAAAAAAGTCAGATGTTGAAACTGGATAAAGAGTCTTAACTGACTAAATTTGAGAGGCTTACTAATCTCTGAACTTCTGATCTCATAGTAGTAGGTATTTTTGAATTAATACAAGAGGACAAATCTCTACACTTGCCTAGTTATGGAAATTAGTGGTGTTTTACGTATGGACCCTGCCCATTAAGCTGACAAATAGTCTGCGTGCGGGTGCTGTGATTGCCTGTACTTCTTGTCATAAAACTTCAAATGGCTGAGAAAATACCTTTAGAATCTTAATCCCTATTCCACTCAGCCTAAATTCTTACGTAGTTTTCCTTTGAGAGAAGAAAGAGACCTGAACAGTAAGAATTTTCTCAAGATTTCAGCTATATTCCAGTAAATAGTATTGAAATGTGTTGTTATCATCGAAAATAGTCGATTGTTTTGATTTTTAAATTTGTTTTGGCGGGACCGAAAGGATTTTTTTTGTTTGTTTGTTTTCTTTCTTCTTTTTTCTGTTATTTTTTCTTCCTTTCTTTGTTCCGCGTGTGTGTGTGTGTGTGTGTGTGTGTGTGTGTTTCAAACTGCCAATAGTGTAACCAAATATCTTCAGTGATCTATCTCTCTTTTGTATTCCCTTCTATACGTTGCCGGAAAGATGTGGATCAGAGCCGCAAACCACATCAGGCTTGAGGGAAACAGTAAAGATTATTTTCCTTCTGACAGCGTCTTCTCAGGTGTGCGGCAACCTTTGTGTATTTCTAGCGATTTTCCTGAACTGTTCTTTGGTTTTCTCCCTCCCTCCCCTCTTTTCCTTCCTTCCTTTTCCTACTTCCTACAATGTTCTTGAGACTGGTTTAGGAGCTGCAGATTAAAGATGACAATGAGTAGGGTATAATTCCTGCTCAAGGATCCTGGTGACAACAGACTCAAAAAAAAAAAAAGTGGTATTTGCTTTCGAACTTTCTCACCTGCCCCTGAGCAGAACCAAAGCCTCTCATTTTTCCATTCCTTCTATCCACCAGAAACCTGGAAAATGAATGCCAGCTAAAATAACTGATAATCTTTAAAAGTATTGCTCATCTATGACAGCATTTACATTTTAACTCTTGCCTTCAAAAGTAAATAGTAAGGATTTTTGTCAACAAAGAGTACAAATGAAAGAAATGAGATATTTTATATTAGAGAACCTTCTTCAGAATCTCTCCATTGTGACCAAAATGTATTTATACTAATGTTGACTTCATCATCTTGGTCCAGAGTTTATACAAATCCATCAGGATTCAAACTTGGAAAAATTCATTACAATTGTATAAATTTACTATGTTTTCTTTTATATCTATCACTTTGAATGTATACTTTAGACAAGAGAAAAAATAAGCCAAATTACTGTTTACATACCCATAAATACAAAAGAAATTTAGACACATATTAAAATATTATTTTCTGCATTACTAATATATCCTTAGAAAAACTGGAGATGATCTCCAGTTTCAGAAAATATATATCAAATAAACTCTTCCACTTCTTAGTATATTTCTTCTAGCATTATTTTAAATCCAGATTAATACATGTTTGTTGTGAGAATATCACAAGATCCACAAAACAAAAAGAAAATAATAAGATAAGAAAAAATAGAATAAAATGTTATTATATTTCTAACACTCAGAGATAGTGATTCTTAACATCTGCTTTCAGCTTTTTCTATCCAAATATTTTTGTATTTTTCCTCAAGTGAGATCGTGGTATACACAGCAGTTTTAAACCATTTTAACTGAATATATCACAAATTTAACTGAGTATATTACAAATGTTTAAAATTCACAAAAGAATTATGCTTAATGTTTATAAATATGTTTCTATCTTTAAAATACCTTCATTGTGTAGATGTACAATTTATTCAAAATAGTCCCTTTTGTTTCTTGCCTTCTTTTTCCTTCTTCTATTATACTAATGTATTTTCTTTTGGCTCTTTAACCTCCAGCTTCCAAGCTTTCTTTTTTTTTCTGTTTTGCCCCTACCAAATAGAAAGCCCTTCTCTCCTTTATTTGCTTGTCTAAAAATTGTGTTCGCCCTTCAAGATTCAACTAATAAGCCTCTTTCTCAACAAAATCTCAAATTCAGCTTCACTCTCTGCATTCCTATCATGCCTTTAATATACTTGTATTATGGAATTTATCACACTCTGTGTGGAATGGCATTGGCCTGGGTCAGAGGTCAGACTGCAAACCTAGTAAGTGGCATGAGCAGTGCATGCTCCCACTGGTCTATATTAAATGCTCTGGACAGAGCGGCCTCTAGATGGCATAGACTGTTTTGGGAACTCCTTACTTGTCTTGGAAAGCAGAGGACCCTGAAACAGCTGCCTGGTTAAATTCTGTCTTCTGCAGAGGCACAAGGAGCCATGTGTGAGAGGATGTGAACCAAGATCATAACTGGGGTTCAGGCAAATGCAAATTTGATTGAATGATTGTGATTTTTCCAAAGAGACTCAATCGAAGAAAGAGACTGTAGTTCCCCAAGAGGAAATTACCTGTTAGTTGAGAGAGCTTTACTATAGGAGGGTTGAAATGTTAGAGGGAGCAGTGGCTACTTCTGCAGCCTGACTTGTCTGAGCCTGGCCATCTCTGCTATGTCCTAGGAAGGACACTGCTGTGTAAATAGAATGACTTGTACCACTAGGGACCTGTAGGCTTGGCTGTGGAAACCACCCTGAAAAAATGAGTCAGACTTAGAAAGAAACACACAGCCTAGAAGCAGCCTGTGTTGTGTTGAGGTCCCTGTGCAATTCACTCTGGTCAGCAAGAGCTGGAGCAGCAGGGTGCTGAGGTCAATGGAGCAGAAGGACAGGGCAAGTGCAAAGCCTGAACAGGAACAGCCTCCAGAGAAGCCACTTCCCCTCTACCCCCACAGGGCCCACTGCCTCCTGGAAGTATTCCAAGCAAAGATTGTACTTCCTCTAGTCAGAGCAGTAAGATTTAGGATATGGTTCCTAGTGCGATACACAGGTACACGTGTGAACGACATTTATTTTACCCTTGCATATTCTCTAGTACTCAGTTTGGTATTTTTATAGAATCATTTATTAAACTCATAGTCTGGCTGAGGCCTAATATATTCCAGGACTTATTCTAGGTACTGGAACAAAAATGGTGAGTGCAAAGCAGGCATAGTCTTTGCCCTCATGGAGCTAAATGTTCACTGAACTAGAATTCAAGATAATAGATTTATATTTTATTACCATGATATCTCTTCATGAAGTCTATTCTGAAATGTAATAACCCAAGTATCACTTTATTTTCACAATATTCTCTTTAAAATGTAGAAGAGCAAACAGTTCTATAATATTAATAACCTAACAGGTTACAAATGATCTCTTATAGGTTTTGTTATGTACATTGATACTTTGAAAGGTACATTAACGTTTCTAAGTCACCAGGGCAGGTGACTTGCTTTGGAACTCTAAACTGTTTGTTAGCACGTGGGGATGCACATTTGATTTGCACGTGGTGCAACTTATTTGGAACTCTAATTCTAAATCTCTTTATTTCGACCTGACAATGAAACATAAAATAAAGATTGATAAGTATTTTGAACTTGTTTCTTTAATAATTGTTATTAATTTCTTAATGTATTCAGGAAACTAGATTTAGTTTTGAAAAAGAAAAAGGTGAATAAAAGACTATTTCTACTATCAATATGGTATAAAACCTAGTAGATTTGGCCCAAAATGTAGTCTTTCAAACTAATGAGCTGCGAAGTGCTACTTTCCTCCCACGCTTGACAGATCAGAATCTTAATCCACAGTATACAGCCTAAAGGGGTGGAGGGATATGCCCTCTGTGCTGGACACAGGCAGGAAATGGTGTTGTCTAGACAGTGTGAAATAGACAGTACTTTCAGGCACTCCTTTGTGCATCACAAATGTATCCAAAGTGTTTCTATCCATTTCTCACTTGAATGCTGTTATTTTAAAATTCTAAAATAGATGAATTTTCTATAATAATCATTAGAAAATGGACAATAATTAGAAAATGAACAATAGGCACCTCTTTTCAAATGCCTTATTCACTTCTGAAGATGGTTTAATCACAAAAGAAACTAATGTGTATAGCATTTTCATGTTTTATAAGAAACGGTTACTTGTTTAATTTTTACAGAAACCCCATGAGCCCAGTAGTATTATCTTCATTTATAGGTAGAAAAACTGGGACAGAGATATTAGATAATTTGCCCATTTTTACTAAAATATGACAAGAATTTGACCAGTAATCAGAAAATAAGCATATAAAAACCACCTGTTTCTCTCTCACTTTGGCCAAACACAATACTTCTAGGGGTTTTGGGGAAGATGCTTATGACATGGATAGTGTAACCTCTGTCCACAAAGACCCCCTCTTTGAATAGAGGTAAAGAAACTATGTAATATATATAAATCATCATATTACAATTACGAGGTAATACAGTGCAAGTGATAGCATCAGTTCTGATGTCTCATGGAGTAATGTCACAGCTCAGTGATGTTAATGATATTAATGTCATATATATCGCTTTTGCAGCATATGGGAGAGGTGTTGGGCGACTACATTTGAGTCACTAGAAGCTTATCAAAAAATAATAACCGAAAAAAAACAGAAAAGAAAAATGGGTGTTCCCGAGCAAAAGAAGGGTGTCACAGAGAGGGAATTTCCTTTATAATTTCTAATTTCATCATTAATAAAATGAAAAAGATAGGAAATAAAACACTACTACATTTTGATTAAGTAGATGATGATGTTTTCCATATGAAAAATTTATATAAATATTTACGAGTAAGTATAAAAGATTATTTAAACACATTCCCTATTTAGTCAGTTTTTCTCGGTCTGAATTTTTCAAACCAGGGTAGGAAGATGGACTCCTTTCACCACCCCTTCTCTCTTCTCTCAGAGAGAACTTGGAATACACTGGAGAGGAGTGCATATTTTCTTCAAGAAAGGAAAACCTTGAAGAAAGGGAGAACGCAATACTGCACCTCCATGTAATGCAAGGTGATACTTTTTCAAGTAGAGGTTTTATTTTACAACAGATCTACAGCATATATTTCCACAGGTGTAACACTGACCTACACTGAAAGGTCTGGGATATCTATTAATTAGGTACTAAAGTTTTTAAAAAGAAAAAGATTTAAGAAGAAAAAATGTTGCCTACATCTTTCAAGCCCCTGGGCAGCTGCCATTTATATGGACAGTGATAAGTTATGCAGGTTGAGGACTCTCTGCTTGCTGTTCTTGGAGAAATAATATAAACAAATTTTGCTGAAATAAAGTTTTTTTCATTTAAACTTTTTTCTTTTACTGTCAGTTGAAAGAAATTCTTATGAAGGTTTTAAACGAGAAAGCATGATTAAAGTTATTCAGTTGATGTGTGATTTTTTCTTTTATTTGTTTTAGTAAACAGCAATTATATAGACTGATATTGCTTAAAATGTCTATTAATTGATTTATTTTTGATATATTTTGTCTAGATCCTAGCTGATGAGCCCTAGGGTAAAAATTTGTACAAGTAAAATAGAAATTTCTCTAAGCCAACATTCAACACATTTACTTGAATTCTATCAGTATCCTAGATTATTGCCATAGAAATAAAATATTTTGGATAATGTCATAAGGTTATTATTTTTAAAGTTTTTGAGATTTTGATGTTATCAATGAATGTGGCTTTCATGATTAATCTTAGGATCTCATGCTATGTAACATTATTTACAACCACTATTTGGTCTTTAATAATGCTGACACAACGTTAAGTGGAGGTCAACAGGAGCCTCTGTCTGACCTCCCCATTGAGTAGTCTCTGTGTGAATTGACTTGACCATTTAATTTCTTTGTGTCCCAGTTTGTTTTCATTGCCCAGAGATGTTAATAAAAGCCCTTCCCTAAGTCACAAGATTTGGAAGGACTCACAAAAAAAGAATTCTGAAAAAGATGAAGCATTCATAGATAAGTGATATAATATTCAGTTCAGCTCTTTGTATTTACCAGAAGATAATGTATAATACTATTGATACGATCAGTGGTACTTAGGTATTTATTTACAATGAAAAATTTATTTAGGTCTTGTGGAGTTCCCAAGAAGCAAGAGGGTATAGTGCAAAACACATAGTCTTGATGTCAGAGAGAATATAGCTGAAATCTTGGCATGGCTACTTACTAGTGAAGTGGTCTTGAATATGCTATTTATCATCTCCAATATCCATTTTCACCAACAGTAAACAGGGATAATGATGTTTATCTAATTGGATTTTTATACCGATTTATAAGGTTTTACAGAAATTAATAATTTATGTTGGTTATAATAAATATTGACTATTTACAGTATAAGTAATTTTAAGAAATTGATTAATACATGAGCACAGCAGTTATTCAACAATGTCTGATAAAGTTGTCTGAGTTTTTAAAACTATGTGATCATCATGGTAGTCTGAATAAATTCACGTTCCTCAAAATACCTGAAATAACTAGGATAGCAGCAATATTTAGTTTTTAATTCCCTAAGAAAGAGTGATTTAGGGTTGACATATCTAGACATCAGCTATGCTATATTGTAAAGTTTTAAAAATTAGATATTTAGCTAGACAATGAGTGTATGGAATGACTGCAATATTTTCTTGATGATGAACTAAATGATTTTTTTTATTCTGTATTAATTTCTACACAGGATACATTTTTCTAAGCTTTTTAGAATAAAAATTTTTATGTATGTCTCTTTTATACAAATGTACAAGATGATAAGCTATTTTAAATTATTATTAGCTGTCATTATTGTATGTTAAGTAGCTTGTTTTACTCACTCATTACTTGCTAACTTTAAGAAATTTTACTTTAAATTTCAGTGAAAATTGGTAAGAATTTGATGTGTTTTCTTAATGTTAACTTTCTGAGGAAATGAAGCAAACATTTCTTTATGATAATAAAAATTATTTGGTATAATATGTAATATTGTCATTATTGTGGTAGAATTCTTAAACGTCTTCATTATTTTTAATATTTTAATACTTAGGGCCTTTAAAAATGTCTATTTCTATATTCACAATCTAAAACTAAGAGTAAAAAAGAATGACCTATATTAGCGACTAGTTACATTTAGAAATGGAAGAAAAGTCATGCATCTTCATAAATATTAGCAGAAGGCACTTGGGGGATCATAGTTGCTCTTGGCTATTCTGAATTTATTTTTGAAGAAGCTAACTGAAGCTCTGAACTTGGTTTTATGAGGTATAAAACAAGCATTCAACAGGTTAAAAATTAATTTTTAGAAAAAGTAACAACTATGTAAGTTAATTGTAATGAATAAGCATTCCCACAATAATATTGGTTATTGGAGGTGAAATTTAAAGAGAATAAGAAAAACTAATCTTTTTCAAAATCATTTTTTACATTTGTTCAGTATGTTTATTCTAGATAATAAAATGTTATGAAATAATGGAAATATCAATATAAGCTTGGTTAGAGTGTTTATTGGAAACAGAAAATTTTAGCATTATTTAAGAATTACGATAATAAAAGAGTTAAAAATGAAAGTACTTCCCTTGAATTGGTAATAAAACATGACGACAAATCTACTCTTCTAATGTTCTAGGTTAGTGTCAAAGAGTCAATGACTCAAGCAAACAGTAGAGAAATTGTATTTTTTGGTACCTAACTCTTCCTGAGAAAAGAGGTTCTCCTATAATGTGATATCATTCCACAGAGATGCTTCTTATAAGGAATAGTTATTTGTCACCAGAGACAAGCAGGCCCAAGAAGATTCTTCTCACGGAATTCTGTGAATAGACTGTATTCCATATTTTAAATGACAAAGGAATAATCATCTTGCTGACCAGATTCAGGGTAGAAATGTGGCTTTCATAAAATCACAAGAAAAGCACTTGGTGACTTAAAGCAAATATGTTTGTGGGGATTGGAGTTGATGGGTTGTTCTCTTCATACTTGGGCAAGCAGAAAGAGGGGTTATTTCCAGCTCTGACTCCAGAGGACAGATCACAACAAAAAGAAATGAAAAGTGGCTGGAAATATAAAAGAGAATTAGACTCCTTGCCTTTTTCTTTTTCTCCATGTTTTTCTTAGTGTTAATATTTTGGACAGATTCTCTGGAGATTCTATTACATCAGATTTTAACGGAGTAGACACTTAAAAATATCTCTCGCCTGAATGTTGAATGAGAATAGATAATTTGGAAGAACAGTCAGGACTCTGGATTATTCTTACTCTGTCTGGTAAAGGGTTAATTTAAAAAATCCCCACCCATCCTCAATGTAGTGAATTGCCACTTGCAGTTAAAGTTGACTGCAATTAACAAAGAGGCATCTATGTTAAGCTTAGAGGTTTCTAAGTTCAAGTTGAGAACTGTTAAGAATAGAGTCAAATAACCTTTTTTTCTAAAAAAATATGAACATTGTTTTAATGAATAGGCCTATTTTATAAAAGTAACTGATGCAGAAAAAGTGAATGATGCTTATGTGCTTTCCTAATCATTTTAATTGAGTTTTAAAATATTTTAATTTATGAATGAAAGGAGACAAGGTGAAATACTGACATGTTTTATCTCTCTAGCTATTAAATAGCAAGTTTTCAATAAAATTATTCAAGCAAACTTTAACTATTTTTTGAAAAATATGCTTTTATAAAATAGTCTTAGGCCAACTATATTAAACTTAAAAGTGAGGTTTATTTTTATAAAAATTCAAGATGTCTATATTTTAAAATTATAAGAATTGAATAGATAAGATAAATGTTAATCATTCAAAATAGAAGGTTTGAAGATACAAACCTTTAAATCTTACTCAGGCATTAAGAATATTTTGATATCTGCTTAATTTTATAACTTCAATTTTTAGAAATTAAAGAATAACCCCAAAGAATAAAAGCATTTTGAGTATATAAATAAAAATAGAAAAACAAGCTAACAACTAGTTGAGTATAAATCTACACACACACACACAGACACACACAGACACACACATGTGCAAGCACGCATCTTTGACTAATATCTAGATGTCTAAGGCATTAATAGTTTATATTTTACTTCATCATAAACGTTGCTTCTAATGATCATTTCAACCTTTCATTAAAGTGGCCAGTTGTGACACAAACAGTTACTAAACTAAAGCCACCATTTTTTTTTAGAACTACTAATAAACATTTTATAAGGGATAATAACTTCCAACTACAAACTAGGCACCCTAAATGAATATTGTAGAACCAAGAGGAATATAGATTAATATCTAAGTTAAGGCACTAAGCTAGTACATATTTTTAGTCTGATAAGTACTTTTACCTCAACTTTACTGAAGCCTAAACAATATATTCCACATTTTCTACATAGGCAATATCCTTATCTGCGTATATATAATCTTGGACCTTACTGATAAACTAGTCCTATGCATAAGTGATACCCACACTGTAGCAGTTTGTTAAAATGGCCAGAGAAATTAACAGGGCTGATAGTACTAAGTTACACATTTAACAGTGACACCTCTGTCCTTTGATATCATATCCCAACAAGGTTATCATTGAAACTTCTTCCATGTGAAAGAACTGTATTTCTCAGTCAGCTAAAGTAGCTGACAACACAGTGCGAGATGACATGTAGCTCTAGGTCCTTCCTTTCTTTTTTTCTTTTTGGAGTTCTCTTAAAAGATTTTAGTTATCTGTCATCAGGACCAAGTTTAGATTCTCCCAAGCCAAAGCAGCTTGGAATGTGTTGGTGAAGAGGACACTCCAGACAGGACAATATGCTTGTCTACAGGGTGAGTGTGAGGAAGAGTGCTAAGAGGTCGTAGCAGGATTGCTCTGGCTGGTGAAGCCATGGAGACAGCAGTGTAACCACTGGAAGTGAATCCTGGTGCTGAAAGAGTGCACTTCAACCTTTCAGTTTGTACACAAGCCTCAGAGCAACAGCATTATCTGGCAACTGGCCTTCTTATGCCTAATTTTCAACCCACAAGTAGGAGTGAGGTTGTTGAGGATATCCTCACCCTTAGAGTTATTCACTTTGCATAATGACTCTACTTAGCACGTTAGGAAGAAGTGCTGATGTCTAAGTGCTGATCTGCTCCATAGTTATTACTGTACACCCTTCAATTAAGCAGTCCAGATATGAGTTCTTTTAAGATAAACTGAAAGTGATTATGATGGTACTTACATGGGTATGTACATTTGTCAAAACTCATCTAACACTTAAAATAGGCGAATTTTATTGTAAGCAAATTATACCTCAATGGATTTGATTTTTAAAAAAGTTTAGGAATTTCAAAGTGTGAAGAACTGTTAGATAAAATAAGAAAGCTGCTATCATCAAGGACATGCTAATTTCTGGTCTTGTTATGGAAATAAACTTTTCTGAGTAGAGAGTACATTGGCCATTTATCATAAATAGTAAAGCCAGCCCATAACTGATGTATTTTACAATGGTTATATAAAAGAGCATACCTCCCTTTTTCATCATTATGTTCCCATTAGCCTGGTGCACAGCACATTGTAGGCCCTCAATAAATATTAGTGAAATAATTGATGTCTGAAAGTATAATCATCAGCATATAAAATGTTATCATGCATTTATGTCTTAAAATATTTTTAAATATGTAAAGCAAAGAAATAGTGTGATAAAAGTATTCATTTAATCAGCCTACATCTTAAAAGATGTTTTTAAACTGCTTTGCTAATTAGCCTTTAATTTTTACACTTTTATTGCTATTTGGCAAGCTCCCTATGTTGGGCGTTGATACACTAATTTGAATGGTCAATATCAGAAGTGAGAATACAAGCTCATTACAATGTGCTAGATTCTGATTTGTTCGCTTAAGAAAATCAAGGATTTTCCTATGTATTTAACTTTGAATATATGACTATTTCTACAACCGAATATGTAACTGTATGCTTATTTGAGAGATCGGTGGGGAAGATAACAAAATTAGAAATTCTCAGCTCTGTTTATTCAAGAGCATGGGAGTGGGAGCATCTCATCCATACATAGAAATAATACTCTATGTCGTGTAAGTCACAAGTGTTTTGAACAATTTGAAGTAGAATGCTGAAGGAAGGATTATCCCTTGATTTGCAAAGAAGCCTTTACCAGTTTGGTTGCTTTTACAAAACTTTTAAGGCATTTAAATTATGTAATCTAAAGAGACAAAAATGGTGGAAGGGAATAGATGAATCCTCTCTTTGGATGAAGGAAGATGGTGGATACTGCTCATGGTGGTCAGAGAAAATGAATTTACAGGGAGGTGTGTGAATGGAGGCCTCTTTACTTATTTTGCAGCTCAAAGCAATAGTTAAGGTTGGCACTCAGTTGAGTATCTGACAATTCAGAACACAGGCCTAGAGAATATGGGAATAGAAGAAAAAGTGCCTTTCACTCTTTGCACTGTGTTTAGCTCTCACCTCAATACAGAAGGGATGAAGCCATCATTTTGAAGTGGTATATTTGAAACCCTGCATCAACCATACTAAATATTTACAATAATTAACTGAAAGAGTTTCTTAAAATATTTATAATCTAAGACTTTCCTAGAATATGTTCAACCTGTAAGTAGTTAGAATTGTATTTACTTTGTTTTCTTTTAGAAAAAAAACCTCTTATTCGAGTAAATAAAATCACTTTACTTAAATTTTATGTTAAAGATATATAGACAGGAAGGAGATAAATGAATACAGATAAGCACTGAAGTCATCATGACTGTGGCTTAAAGTTTGGCCTAAAGTTCTCTTAATTATGTTGACCATCATCACACGTTCATTTCATTTTCACCATTTTCTCTATTACACCATAAGCTGCTTCAAGGCTAGGACCAGTTCAGTTCTTTCTACACAACTCCTGGTGTCTAACACGTAATATGATGCTCACCACATATTTCTGCTATAATTGAATGAATAAATTAATAAATAAATGCTTACTGTGGTTAAAAAACCAACTTTTTATATTTTCTCTGTCTTACGTTTATTACTGGAACCCTCTAAGTTTAAGATGAGAACAAGACTTCTCAGGTAGTTTCTATTTTTTATTTTTTTCTTGCAGCTGATTTTAATCATATGACCAAATCAGACCACGCTAATATTATCAGAAATGATATCTGCAAATTTTACTATTTCCAACTTAGGACAAACTATTGGCCTTGGGTTTTCACTCTTCTATCTTTAAAAAATTTTTTAAACATATTTCCATCCCCCTTACACCTCACCTCTGCCAGTTACATGGACATAAACATGGACCAGAAGCTAGCACACAAGCAGCAGTCAAGTCTGGTCACGGGATGAGTCTTATGAAAGTTGGTGTTGATGTATTTTACAAATGAGAATAATTTGGGACATAGTGCAATTTGATCATCACAGAGGTGATTTATACAAATATTCCAATAGTAAACAAAACAATAAAATTATTTTGCATTTTGCATTTTTTTAAGTGGCACCCACTTAAGACAAACAGTCAAAATGAGACACACATTCAGTACTTTAAAAGTTCATGGACAACAATTAGTTAAAAGGCACTTCTCGTTAACTGGAACACTAATTCGATTGTGAATAAGCTTCAAGTCTACAGAGCATAATGTTCTACAAGATGATGGAGCATGAAAATGGAAAGAATCTAGACCCCTTAATGAAAACTTGTGGCACAATCATCTTTCAGACTAGACCACCCAAACAATGAGAGAGAGAAGTAAACATCTCTTTCATTAAACTATTTTATTTGGGAATCTTTGTTATAGCAGCTTAACTTGTATGCTAACTAATATATATCTTTTACTAGTATATACAGATGAGTATATACAAGCAATTATGTACTTATGAATTGAGTTGAAAGGGAAAGGAATAAAATTACCTAAATAACTCCATTAAGAAAACACTCCTTTGCAATTATTTACTTCACATACAAACACATACTGCTATGTAATCATTTGTAATTTCCAGACTTTATTAAAGACTACTGAACAATAAAGTGTTGAAAGTCAATGCCTTGACTTTGAACTTGTGACTTAATCTTTATGGAGCTCAATATCAAAATCTGCAATTTGAGCTCTAAAATTTTATTTATTTTTGAAATTCTAGAGTTTTTAATATTTAGTAAGCTTCTCAAAGATCCTGCACGTACACTATAGCCAAACTTAATTACAGGGCTCTTTAGAAAGAACTACATGCTTGCTTGGAGTATTCCCTCTATAGTCGATCATGAACATGTAACCATATATTTCATTATTTAGAAGGATGAATAACAGGATGCCTGGTAGTTAACAAGTCTTCTCCTTTTGTGATTCCCATTTCTCTATCTGTAAAAGTAACCTAAGAGATCTTACACTAGTATAGATGTAAGAGAGACAGCAATCAAACTTTTCATTGTTTTCTTCTAAATTTTGCTACATAATGTAAAATTTTCACATGTCTGAATTGAGAATATTTACTATACTTTTAAGTGCATTGAAAATTTACATTCTTTGTTATTAGTTCTCCCAATCTTTGCTATTCAAAATTATTGTAAAAATCTATAAACATTATGATAATTTATGTAAAGTGACTGTGGTAGCTCAGTAGATAATACAAAAAGATTTCAAACATGGTTCTTACCTTTAAGGTGCCTGCAGACTCATGGAAAATAGACTAAAACACACACAAATGAAAATGAAAGGTAATGTTACAAATCTTTTTATTTGAGGAGTTCAGATATGAGAGAGAGATAGGAGAGAAATTAAGAAGCTGATGTTTTAATAGTCCATATAAGTTTAAAGTGGACTTTGAGGTGTGAGTTGGTTGTAACCAAGAGCCTTGAAGTGTGGAGCCAGGTGCAAACATGGTAGAAATGTTTACATCATAATCACATAGCTAGAAGTAGACTGGTTTCATTGTAGCCGTCAGCTTGGGTAAAGCATATGGGGAATACAGATTTTAGGAATTGTTTTGGGCCAAATTACTTTCATTCTTTAAAATAAAATTGGAGAGTATGGATTTTATTTATTTTTTAAAGGAAGGAAAGGTACATGAAAATTATCTTTTTAGGAAGGTTCATTTCAGGGCATATATTGAAGGGATTAGAGAAGACAAACTGAGGTCAGATAATTAAACTGGGAGAAAATTGCAGTTATGCAGGCAGGAAGGAATATAGATTTAAACCAGAGGAAATGGCAGAATGCATGATAAAATATTTTAACTTAATGTTTTTGTTAAATGTTCCCTCTACTATGCTTCCTTAATCAAGACCTGTCTTCTAAGTTTTAACCCTGAATGTTTTGACTCTCTCACATTGAAAATTCTTATTTTATTAGTCGTAGCATTAAAAGCAGTAGAGATAGCTATCATTTGTTAACAACTTTTGTTGATCACTTACTATGTGCCATGCACTATCTTAAGCAATTAACATGTGTTACCATGTGTAAATTACGGGTTGAACCATATGAAATTGCCATATTCACAGGTAAAAAATAATTGAGGAACACCAATTCCATATAGTTCATTTAATCCTCACAACAACCATATGAGTTAGCTACTATCATTATCTGCATTTTCATGCACGGAAACTGAGGCACAATTCAATTTTCCTAAGGTTGTACAACTCGTATGTGGCAACTCTGGGATTCAAACACAAGCAGTGTCATTAGAGTTTAAACTCTAAACTACCTGTTATGTGTCTACACTGTACTAAACCCTTATATCTTATGTAATCTTTCCAAAAATCTTAAAGAATAGATAAATTCTCATTTTAAAGATAAGAAAAGAAACACACAGAAAAGTAATTTTCCCATGGTTACCCACATAAGGAGAAAAAAATCAAGATTTGAAGTTAGCTCTGACTCTATAATGTTAATATTCAACCTCTATATATAGATAGAGGAGGCAAGATTGGGATCCTCCTGGGTTTTTATTTATGTTTTCAAGAAATTGTTCTAAATCCTTTTCATTATTCCACTTTCTCACTTAATTAATGGAATCTGTCAACAACCAAAACTGTTTCACATCTGTAATCTTATATTTTGAAATTTTTTCTTGACACTACAATTTTTCATGATTCCATCTCTTTCATGTCTACTAAGTATTACCTTTGACTTTAAACTGACACAAATTCCCTAATCACATTTTATTTTACTCATTTATAAGTCCCTTTCTTATTTCACTTTATACCTAAATCACAATGGATGCTGCAGTCAATTATTTCATCTCTACTTTCCTTAACATTTTTAATTTCCTAATCTCACATGTTTGTTTGAGTTTACCAGTTAATCTCCACTCTGGCTCAACCTAACTATTAATTTTCTCTAATTCTGTTCTCAGGCAATTTGGATATAGCTGGAGATAATTACAGAATCAGGTGGGTTGGCTTCTATTTAAATGTATGATTTCCAATCTAAATTTCACCCTTGATACTACACAGTGATTTTTTTAAGTCATTTAACTCATTTATCTAATTTTTAGTTTCCAAATACATGAAGTCATTTAAAAGTGTTTCTTCTGTTCTTATACTGCCAATTCTTTCCCCATTCTTTTAAATCTCAATTCCTAATGCAGCCAAAAATTAAAACTTTGCATTCTTCAGTTTACTACCATGATTCTTCACCTTTCTCCTAACCTAATATTTCATCCTACTCAGAAAAAAAGCTGCTTCCACCTTCCCCCTCCCTCCAAAGATAGTCCTTCTCCTCAGATCACATTTCTTCCCAGGACTCTGAGCATTAGATTTCCTTTTCTCTTTGGAATCATCAATCTCCCATTCATTTTAAATGAATCTGTTGTTGTGGCTTAAAAACATACTCAAGACTTCAGTCACTCCTTCTTAAAAAAAAAAAAGAAACAAATCTAACCTTGATCTGGATGCTATGGAAACTCATAGTTAAAATTGCCATCTCTGCCTCAGAGTCATCAAATTATATCTTCAACTTATTCCTGAACCATTTACCTGTCTTAGCTCTTCTTACAAAATGCTTCCAAAACTTCTCCAGATGGTTCCCAACTGTCCTCTCATGCTTTATCCTGTGAGCTCAGCATTATTCCTTATCGCATGAGCTCAGCATTCCCTCTACTTTAATCTATGCTGTTTTGGTTTTTTTTTTTTGAAAAGAGCACAGACTTCATACTAGAAGATTCTCCAGCCATGTGACTGGGATGCGAATAATTATTTCACTATCTGCCACCCTAAAGCTTTTCTTCATTAAATTCTCAAATCTATCCCAAGAGTGGTCTAAGTGTGTTACCTACTCTTAAACTGTCTTGGATATTTCATTCTTTTGCAATCTGGTTTTATTCTCACCACTCTACTGAACCTACTCTTCCTAAAATAATCGATGACATTTAAGTTGAATTCCCAAATTCTCTAATTTCATATTTTATTTCTTTTTGCTGTATGATCAAATGATCTTTCTCCAACATTTATTTTTTTCTGATTTTTTTGATAATACTTTCATTTATTAATTAATTCTAAAAAATTTTGAGCATATTTTAAATTGCTGGCAATATACTAGTCTCTAGGAATAGCGAGATGAACTAGATACACTTTCTGTTCTAAAGAAACTAATAGTCTAATGAGAAAGAGATAAGAAAACCAGCTTTTGTAATACAATATATTAAATGCTTAATAGAGCATAATGAAACCTGAAGGGGATAGGTAGTACAAAAATAAATGAATAAAAAGACAGTTTTGTGGATTAGGTAGGCTTAATTTTTTTATTCCTGCTCCTTAAATATCAGCATTCTCCACAATTATCTCTTCACCTTTTGTCCTTTCTTTTTTCAACACTATTTTATCTTTCCTTTTGCAATATTATTCATGTCCCTCTTTTACCTTACCTTAATGTCTAACTCAATATTAGTATCTCATTTCTACCTGCCAAATTCAAGACCAATTGTTGTCTCCTATAATTTCTTCCATGTAATAAAAACATGTTTATTTGCTTTCCTATCAAATCTTTTTTTTCCCTTGAGTTGCTTTTCTTGGCTAATAGTCTTATTTATTCAGTCCCCAACTAGTGACCTCAGATTAATCTGGAATACCACCACATTGTTTATAATTAAGTAATGAATTACTTAAAGACAGACACTTTACTCCTTTCATTTTTGATTGAACTCTGCCTGTTATAGTCAAGGCTTAATAATGTTTTCAAATGTGTAAAGATGAGGAATTAGATTAAGAATTACTTAAAACATATTTGGAATCATATGTAATGTTCAGGTTTGAGTCTTGGTAATGGGGAGAATAGGTATTTAATCAACACTGAGTGAGGAAAGAGGAAAACATAAACTCGTGGTCTGCTTTTATTATTTTTAGGTGTGATTAGTTAGTAGTGAGGCTTACAGGTAGAGTGCTTCAAATTGTATATGAAAATATTGCTCTGGACTTGACAAAGACATTCGAGAGGACTCACTAAAGTTAGGGATAGAAATGGCAGCATTAGAACTTGAATGCAGAGAATAGAAAGGTTTTAACAATGAATAATATTATTCATTTTGGTACTAGTACAGGCATAGAGACATCAAGGGGATATTATATATACAGTGTTTTGGGTCAAAATTGAATATCCAAGTGGCAAAACCCCTGCATATTTGTTTAGGTAACTAAGAAGAAGCTAAAGAGACAACTGTTGAACTGTAATAGTGTTGTCACAAATACAAATGTGATAAGAGAATGGTGTTTGCTTTAACTAACCTGGTGACAGTAATGTCCATTCCTTACTTTGTATGTGACAACCAAGAAAAGAGATTTTTGTAAGGAGGCGATCAACCACATTGAAAGAAATTAAAGTTCAACCTGAGTGAAGTGGATAAAAAGACATCAACTGAGTGTCCCATTTGGTTGAATGACCTCGTAGAACAAAATTATAGTAAGATGATCAGGGCAGGAGTTCGGTAGTAAGCAGGGGATTAAGGACAAACCAGTAATGCAGGTAGTGAACATAAAGCACACTTCAAGAAATTTGGCAGAGATGGAAAGAGAAATATAAGGTACTAAGTCAAGGAGTAACAAAGTAAAATATTTTTATTTTACTTTAATTTTCTTTTCTTTTCCCTCTTTTCCTTTTTTTTTCTTTTCTTTTTTTTATTTGGTGGGGTAGGGTATAGAAGAGTGTCCTACTTTTTCATAAGTAGTTAGAAAGTAGGTAGAAGTAGAAGAGAAAGATGAAAAGGGATAATTGGCCATGAACCAATTTAATAAATAGCTATCTTGAAAGGGGATCTTGGGTTAAACATAGCCCAGTTGGTGTTAGGTAAGTCAACTGCTAGCCTAAGCTACAAATACTTTTTTCCTGAGGGCATATTGCTACTTTGGTGGCCTGAGTCCAGGATTCTAAGGAGATTTTTTTCCCCCAAATGGGGATGTTTAAGCATGTAGACATCTAATCCCACTCCTGACCTTTACATACCTTACTATGTGGTTTTAAGGAAAACGGGCCAAGACAGTGAATAAGAACATGAGATTCAGAGTTCAGATGCTGGCTATGAACACAGTAAACATGATTTCCAATCTTGATTATTTTAGCATTTTTTTCCTAACATTTTATTTGGAAAACACAAAGTTAGAAATTCAGGTGCAAATCATAGGGATTTTGTCTAGTGTAATAAAATAAAATAATGAAAATTTTCTGTATAAGGAATTACACTGATATTTTATTGTAAATTGCCTTTGTGAATACTAATTCATGAATGATAATGTTATTTATCAACTTTTCCATGTGAAGACTCCCTTACAAAACAAAGAATTGACTGGTGTTACATTTTATCGTGTCTGTAGCTGTCATATTTATGTGTCTTCTCTTGTTTAGGGGCAAACATACATTAGAATGTATTTTTCTGACTATATTAAATTTATTCCAGAAGTCACTTTTATGTAGAAATACCCTTTTAAAAATTATAATTTAATATTTATTCCCACATGTTCAACATACTTGAGTTCTAGCATCTTCAAACCTACAAAATGCTTATAACTAATTTAAGCTGCTTTCCACAAAAAGTTAAGATAATAATATCACATAATAAAAACTATCTTTTGCTCAATGCTTAATATATTTACATCTCCAAATTAGGTTTTACATAAATAAAGTATATGTTTTTTTATTATTTAGAAATTTATGCGTTTCTGGCCCAGAAAAAATGCCTAGAACTTTGTAAAAACATTCAATTCTTAAGGTAAAAAGTGGTTGTTTCTTAGTGCTGTCATCATTTGTAAAGAGATTAATAGAAGTTGACAACTTGTGTCATGTAAGTGTCAGGCTGGTTAGCAAAATCTTTTCATATGCAGAATTATTTGTCAGGTAACACATTTCTAGTTTTCTCTTCATCTTTAAGTGGATCTATCTACTTTTGGTCATTTTTATCTGTTTCTAATAGCAGGGCTTAAGCCCAATTCAGTCCCATAAATTTTGCATTTCTCCTTTATTTCTTTTTCTTAAAAACACTCAACAAATCTTATTTTCAAAATACCTGTTAAATGTTTCACTGCAGCAGCATGGCAAATATAAAGTAGAAGATGGAATGAAAGACAGATTCTAGTCTCCAACTTAAACATTTGGGACTTAACTTCAACTGCGTGTATACTTCTTTTAGTTTGGTATCTACCTCTTGTTAAAATTTAAATATATTGTATAATCAAATATGTAATAATATATAATACCTAAAATTTAAAAGTTGACTCACCAAAGACATGTTACCAAGAGCTTTTAATTTCATATAGGTATCTGACCCCACGATAGTTTGGAACTTCAACATTTGACAAATAAAAAATATCAACAAATAAACAAACAGAAAACAAAAAATTATTTTTTTCACTAATTCCAATCTTCTCACTTGCCATATTTTCACTGTCTTGAAGGCCTTTATGATTGTACAGTTTTGTTAGAAGAAACTAATTTCATGAATTAACTAACAGTAATTTTTCCAAATATTTAAATATTTTTGTAGTGTTATCAGTGAATTTAATCCTGTGTTTTCTGGGATATGTAATAGTTAATGCAATTTGTCTTCATTATCAAAGTCACTATGCTTATATTTTGTGAGGTATATACTTAAAATACATCACTGGTTTTAGAGGTTATACATGGGTGGTATAAGAAGTCAGAGGGGAGAACGTTTTTGGACCATATTTCTTTGGTATAACTATTTATTTAAAAACTGTGTCTCTGATATTCTAATTAAGTATTTAAATCATTAGTTCCTTTTTTTTTTTTTGTACAATAGATAGTCTATTATCTCTTTGGGAATTACTGCCTCAATATTTTTATAACAATTGAAGATGCGGTATTTTCTTTCTTTTCTTTCTTCCTTCCTTCCTTCCTTCCTTCCTTCCTTCCTTCCTTCCTTCCTTCCTTCCT